>VUYV01000078.1:2099804-2323106 GCA_008711295.1 Anarhynchus alexandrinus | reverse complement strand
GCCCCTGTTTCCACTGCCTACAGGCGTCCTTTTTCCTTTTGATCATGTCCAGGAGCTCCTTGTTCATCCATGCAGGTCTCCTGGCTTTTCTGCCTGCCATCCACTTAATAGGGATGCATTGCTCTTGAGCTTGGAGGAGGCGGTCCTTGAATATTAACCAACTTTCTTGGGTCTCTCTTCCCTCCAGCGCTTCATCCCATGGCACCATACCAAGCAGATTCTTCAAGAGGCCAAAGTCAGCTCTCCCAAAGTCCAGGGTGGTCAGCTTGCTGCACAACTTCCTCGCTGCCTCAAGGATTTCGAACAAGACCATTTCATGGTCACTACAGCCCAGGCTATCCTTGAGTTTGACACTGTCTACCAGCCCCTCCTTGTTGGTAAGAACAAGGTCCAGCATAGCTCCTCTCCTCGTTGACTCCTCAACCACTTGGAGAAGGAAGTTGTCCTCAATGCAATCCAAGAACCTCCTGGATTGCCTATGCCTGGCTGTGTTACTCTTCCAACAGATGTCAGGGTGGTGGAAGTCACCCATGAGAACCAGGGTCTGTGAATGTGATGCTGCCCCTCTCTGTCTATAAAGGGCTTCATCCACTCAGTCTTCTTGGTCGGGTGGCCTGTAGCAGACCCCCACTGTAATGTCCCCTGCTCCCGATTTCCCTTTAATCCTAACCCATAGGCTCTCAGTTGGCTCTTTATCCATCCCTAGGCTGAGGTCCATGCATTCCAGCTGCTCGTTAACATATCAGGCAACACCACCTCCTCGTTTCCCTTGCCTGTCTCTCCTGAAGAGCCTGTAGCCTTCCATGCCAACACTCCAGTCGTAGGAGTCATCCCACCATGTTTCTACGATGCCAATGAGATCATAGCCTTGGAGGCGTGCACACATCTCTAGCTCCTCCTGTTTGTTCCCCATGCTCCGTGCATTTGCATAGAGGCACTTCAGCTGTGTCTTCGTTGAGGCTGACCTGGTTGGAGCAGTTGTAATTACTTTGCACTGCTCTCCAGGTGGCATTCCTTTGCCGTGTACTAACGGTGCCTCCCCATTGGCTCCTGTTGGTCCAGGAGCTCCTGACTCATCTACATAAGACTTTGAGCACGCTGTAGTGTAGTCAGCACATTTTGGAGCAATATGACTCTTCTTTGTTATGGAGTAACTTACACAAAGTTACTCGTCTTTGTGTCACCTTTGAAAGATTGTTCATGTACTGTATCCATATTTAAAGTATCTGTTAGCATTTTGGAAAAGAGCTTTTACCCCATGACCAAATGAAAAGTATTTCATTTGAAAGACATGCTGTTCATTAGCTCTCATCCTCATTAACAGTTGTCACATTCTCTTACTGTAGGAGGTCAGTAGTTTGTCATTTCTCTTCCTGGAAAGTCATAAGCACAAAAAAGTAACATCCTAATTGTCACACTATTTTGTTTCTCAAGCATGGAGGAAAAGAGAAATTAAGTCGTTTCTTACATGAATAAAAATGTATAGAATTAGTTTGCAGATATAAAGAACACCTGCTAATTTACCTACTAGGTAGGAAGTCTGTGAGCAGTGATCGATATAGAACATACAGTATTTAATGACATTAATGCAATTAAAGTCTAATTGAAATACTAAAAAATACAGTTGTTCCAAACGAGCAATGCGTTCAAGGGGAAATTTCAGATGTTGGCAAAGGTGTTTGGAATTTGTGTTAGTCTCATGTTCCTGTGGGTTTTTCTTCTTTTGAAATATGTAAGAAGAAATATGAATTGCAAGTGAATCCTCAGTTATAAAAAGAGTTTGTCCCCATAGTTCAGCCCAAAGTGAACTTTACATTGTATTACAAGGAAAGGGCAACATTCCTTTGCTTGAGAAGATGAATAATTTATTCAAAGTATAAAAGGAAGTCTAGCTAAATGGAGGTCTTATTTTTTGCCTATTTCCTAGTTAGAATGTTTAAATTTTACTGATAATAAGAATAATTTAACTTATTTTTTTAATGTTCACACACAACGTATATTCTCTTTCTCAGCTATATGCTTAGTGGTCTCATCTAATTCTGTAATAAAGCCTCTACTTTTAAAAGTGCATGTATCTGAGTCATAAGTGTGTCCATATGTAAGTGTGCATGCACATTTCAGGAGAAAAAAAACAGATGAAACTCTATCTTGCATTTCTGTAGCAAGGCTTAGTTCCTTGTATTTCAGGTGCTGAATATAGATGGCTAAAATATTCAGAGGGTATTCAGAGGCTGATGTTTGCTCCATAAGGATATTTTGTTCTATACCTCAGCTGTTGTCTATGAGCTCTGCTTTTTGATTAAGGGGCATAAGATACTTCTGAACATTTTTTCTTCTTTCTTTCGGAACAAAAAGAAGGATGGCATGGTAGCAGTAGCCAAACTGAAATGGTCCAAACCTTTTCATCGTATACAGACCAGAGTATCAATAACTTTAACATCTTCCTTAAGAAAATAAGTACACGTTACAAATTATATAAATCAAATTAGATACAAGCTATTTTTCTCCAACCAATAATACAATAATGCAATTATGTTGGGTATTGTATGCACTATCAAGGCCAACAAGCCAATATAAGGTAACATTTTTACACACATAGGACTCTACCTGTCACTGAACAGCTGAGGCTTTAATTTGTTACTCACATCTATAAGAAAAATACATAGTTTAAAAATTCAATAAGTAGTGAAGAAATAAAAAACTGAATTTAGTAATGCTCAACATGGTAGGCTAGAAAAAAAAAGTACTGAAATACCCAGGTATTGGCAAAGGTTCTTTCCCTACAGACAAATTGTAAAAATAAGAAGTATTCATTGGCTGCAGCCAACAAGCTCAAGACTTATAAAAACATTTACCAGACAGGAAGCAACTATGACAGATTATATTCTTTCTGTAATTTATCTAATAATCCCATGCTACTTACAAATATATTTCACTTCTCGTCTTTATAAAGGATTCCCACTTATACATGTGGTGAGGAAATGTCATTCTCTTTATAACTGGAAACTAGCTGTGACTGGAAAAAAAAAGAAATCCTGGGTTCCAGGTGTGTATTAAAGTCCACCTTGAATAAAAATAGGCCTATATAATAAAGTCAAAATTATGATTATCATACAGCATTTACAGTGGGTTGGTCATGAAACATGTAAAAAGGAAACTATAATCTGTAAGTTCTTGTTCAAATACAATATATACCTTTCGCTTTCTGTATATTTAATGCTCACAAAAAAGCTGGTTTATGATATCTTTATTCTCATAACTTTAGTTTGAACCTTTAAACTGTAGCATTTTTTAGACAAGAAAAATGTCTTTGTAGGAAAATATTCTTACTCATTATGACAAAAGATATTTGAAAAATAATGTATCTGTCTCTAAGTATTATTACTGGTAGGGCTTAAATCTTATTGCACATTCAATGCCTAGTGTTTTAACTTCATCTGAACTTGTTAAAGCCTGAATCTATTTGAGTGAATTATCAGTAGAAAGTCTTAAAACTTTTTTGTTGTGAAACATATTACTGGAGTGGTTCAGAAGCTACCAATATTATTGTAAAATAGTTTTTGTGTAATACTGAATTCTCTTACTCTGAGCAAAGACCTGACTTGCATTATGAGGATGGACAATAGAAGTAAGAGCAATGTCTGTTTAAAACAAAAGTTAACATTGAAGATTCAAATCAATGACACGAACAATTGCACGTCTTACTGATAATTCAGGTAGTGCCGTTTACTTTTGGGAAAGCAACATTATATTACACGCCAAAGTGTATATAAGTAGTCTTACATCTTTTACAGTTCATCATTGAATAAATTTACTTTTCAGTTTTATTGTTCACAGATGCATTATATTTCAAGTATTTTTGCTTTCTGAAGTAGTTTATTGCATCCTTGGTCAGCATTTCTGGGCAGTAAGAATGCTGTATAAATAAATCCAGTGCAATGACATCCAATGGATGTTGTAGTCCTACAATAGATAGCCCTTGTTTTAGACACCAGCTTAGCTGTCTCAGAAGAGCTAGTTCTGTTTTATTCTTTATTATTAAATTTATTTAGATCAGGATTATTGTGTCATGAAAGTAAAAAAAAAAATAAATATGTGATGTTAGTAATTTACTTGTTTCCTGTAACTCTATTTTGACTTGTGTCCCAGTTTTTGGTTACGGTGGGAGAAGTTTTGAAAGTTTTTGGCAAAGTAGCTATTGTGAAATTTTATGCAATTTTGCAAGATACCCCTAATCAGTTAGAACTCGGTGTTCTAATTGTAGCTTGTACAGTTGTGGCTAACAATGTGACAAAACAGCAAAATGACAGAGACAATTGTTACCAAAAAAAAAAAACCCAAACCCAAACCAAATAAACCCCAAAACCAAACAACCAAGAGGACAGGACATTACTTAACATTTCTGGGTACCCTTTAAGGCACTGTTTCAAATTTTAACTGACAACAGGAAAAAGGTAGTGAAACGTGGTCTAAATGGAAGAGTTTTCCCTGCTATACCCTACACCCAGCTGCAGCTTCTTGTCCCTTCACATTCCACCGTGGGACAGACTTGAATAGCTCCATACCCTTCAGTGCCGATCCTGCACAAGCTGAAAGCAGCACGACTTTTCACATAGACTGTGACAGAAACACCATTAAGTCCTTAGACTGTGATGGGCAGGCGTGACTTGAATCTAATTAGTTCTGGAAAGCTTAACAGCCACCTCATGGCTGATTAAGGAACAGCATCATCCATTTCTTCACTGAAAGATACTAGTGCTGACAAAAATCCTTGAGGTGGGTTTAAATCAGGCATATCAGGCTTCCATTAAGTATATATACTATTTCCTGAAAATAAAATAAGACCACTGAACTAGTAAACATGAAATATTGAGGGACTTCCTCTGACAGGAGAGCTCAAGGACAGTCAGTCAGAAAGCTCAGCAATCTGTTCCATCTGAAACGTCCTCTCGCTGAACAGAATAATGGAATTATCAGCTTTCTCCCTGGCTAAGGATCACACCACACTGTGAAGAAAAGCCTCAGGAACAGAAGCATAGACAATAAATTACAAAAACATGGTTCTGATCAGGATGAAAGAGGAAAACAGCCTCCAAGTTAGACAGTGTCAGAGACAGGATCATGAACTAGATAGACCTTCAGCCTGGCCCAGAATGGTGGCTTCTGCATTCTCATGAAAGAAAGGAATTCTCTAGGAAAAAAAAAAAAGCAGAATAATTTTGCTAGCTGGAGGAATGCCCTTGGAAGTCTGCTTCCACAAGTGCGTGCACTTCTGCTTGTTGTCTTCCACACAACAGAGAGCTGCTGCTTTTTGCAACAAGGGATTCCTTATCAATTTTATAAGTTTACCACAGAGATGGTGTGCCACTTCCCTTCCCAGAGAGCAGGAAACTGCCCTCTCAGTGGTGCAATAGTAGGACACCTGAGTATTGGTAGGCACACACTTCCTTAGTGCTGTCTCCCTATCCAGGAATGTAATATTTCACCCCAAACAGTATTACTGACATTGTTACCCTGTAAATAATGGTCGTCTCTGTGATTGCCTATTTTGCCTGGATTTTCCTGGGTTGCATTCATATATTTATGAAGTGATGGTTGTCTTTTGTGGGAGATAAAAAAGAGAAATAAATAAGATGCCTGTGTGCTTCCTTCAAGCTCAGTGCAAGCAGTGTAAGCCTGCTTTCCAAGGACGCTCAGACAGTGAGCAATTTAAATGCCAAGCAGCGAAAATTGTCAGGAACATTTCATACAGGTTGGCTGGCTTTGAATTGTAATGTTTCATTTAATTTGTTTCATTACATAACCACTTTAGGAACATCTCTTAGTTCGAACCTCTCTTGCATATTATCACTCTCTTTCTAAATTTCCTTGATAGAATAGACAAGGGGAGATATTTGTTATGGTTAAAACAATAAGAAGCTCAGAAAAAAATATCAGTGCTTAAAAACTATTTTCATTGTATAATTCCTGAAATGGAACCATTTCATTTTCTTATTAAACTTTCCTAATTTTAACAAACATTTTTCTTCATGGAAAGTGAGTTTTCCCAGACAGAATGTCTGATTTTCAGAGCACAGACCTTAGGTTAATGGAAAACCTCACGAACAACAGCGTATTTCTTTAAAGTCAATAAATTGTCCATTCAATGTTCTACTTTTGATGGAAAAGTAATTGTTTGATGTTTCCCTGTGCAGTTTAGGAGGACATACACTTCTGCTGCATTTTCACCTTCACAATGGAGGAAAATGTCTTCTACTAATATGTCAGGGATGCAGCCCTCTGTTGTTAATTCACTTTATGTTCAGGCAACATCTGAGACTCGCTTTATCGTAAAATTGTCCTTAGTGTATATGAGGCCTAACCATCCCTTCCTGCAAGAGATAAAAATGTAATTAAAGTCTGATATGATCCACTGTCAGAGATGGAGCATTAAACTAAACAGCTATTAGATTTAAGTCTGGTGTTACCAAGTCTAGTGTAAATCTCATGATTTAACAACCTCAAAACTATCTTTCTTTTAATTTTATTTCATACAAAGAGCAAAACATTCATTTCTTCTTATTTATCTTCAATGTTCATCTCTTTATTGGTCTCTAGGTCCACATTTTTTTTTGCATGTGGCTATGACTGGGATGGTTTTTTTTTAAATGACAACTGAGTTTGTCTTACCATAGCATGACTCCAGAAGCTGTGACTTTAAAAATATTATAAATCCCATTATCTCAAATTGTATGAGCTGATAGTATCTCCTGTAACAATTGCCATTTACTAGTCCAGATCTAGCAAATCTCACTCATGATAAAAGTTATTATGTTACAACTCTAGTACAATATATTATTATTATGGTGGTGTTCTTACAATTCTTCTGTGAATTTCTGGAACGCTTATTTATAATTCTAGCCAAGATAACGGTCACTTTTGTGATAGCAATCCTTGATGATTTCTGATGTGGATGAGGGGAAAAAAAAATTGAGGAAAAAGTAGAAAACTTCTGATAAAACAAATTTCATCTAGAAATGCTAAAAATCTGGGATTAATGGAGAAAAAATATGAAGTGTTTCCATATTTTTTCTCACTTTAGGGAAAAATACTTGAGAGAATAAAATATTTATCTCTCAAAAATTGTGAATGCATCACACTAATACAGACAGTAACAGATTTGATGTTAAGATGCTTAAATGTAGTTGTCTATCTTTACATGGGAGCTTGGTGTTCAAAACCTCACTGCAGCTAGTGGAGATCTAGGGCTCCGTTCAATTGCCCACTAAGTGTGCTTTGAGATCCGTATGGGACTCCTGCCTGGCTTGCAGCTTTTGCTGTAGGGCCTAGCTCCTGTGTCATCTCTCAACAGCCCCATAAGAATAGTTCACATACTGTAAGACATTTAAAATCACACCAGATGCTTATATTTTGGCACTCGAGCACTATATCTGTAGCATCACAACTGAGAGGATGAGGGGAAAAAAACCTGTGGTACCAGATGTTTGATGAACTTTTCTCTTTGATTTCTTATGCTTCTTTTTCAGTAACATCCCTTTTATTTCTCTGGCTCCTCATGCAGTTCAAAAACGTAGTGGCATACAGCGGCACAGAATATACACCTGGTAAACACAGATAATTGTGAAGTGTTAGTTGTTTCTGACACTATTTTCATTTTCCAATACCACTTAGTTGACTGAAAGAAGAAATAGATGGTACAAAACTGAGTTTTGATGTGTAGAGATAGGACATGCAATACATTTGATCCTGGAGAAAAGAATTTATGAATAATTTCTCGCCTGTATTATCTATCAACACTTCTGGAGCAAGGAATTAACTCTAAAATTATGGAAAATAAACAATAATAAATGATCCTTTGATGCCAGTGATTAATCCTAGTTTATTATGAACAATGAAAATTTGCATCAGATTCTTTAGTATTCATCTTCACTGTGTGTGAGAAATGTGAAAAATACACTCTTCAGTATTTGCTTTACTTTCTTTGGTACTATTCACCTCTTACTAAATGTCAAAAAGTTTTCTGTCTGTCTGGATATGGAAATGTATATTCCTTACACACTGGGTAAGAGAGAATGACAAAGCAGCAGTGAAAAGAGCTGATCGAAGAGAGTTGTCATCAAACTATATCCATGTAGAACATTGCTGTGAATTTCAAATCTGTCATGTTGCTTATCACTGTATGCAAGCGTAGCCTTCCTGTCATCTTGGAAAAGCTGAATCAGAGTAAAGAGACCATGGAGGAGAGTCTATGACTAGATGAGGAAACCACTTCTTTACAGTATTTGGTTTCCTGTGCTTTTCTTTCGTCATACATATATTTTTTGCCGTTACCTTAAAAAAAAGATCTTGCCAGTAAGTGGTTTTCTAGACTAAACGTCCCTTGTCTTCCTGGAAGCATGTAATTAGTAGTACTTTCAATCTCCTCTGGATAGCACTTGTGTCAATGCGCTGCCCACGTCACATACAAGGACATTTTTCTTTTTATTTTCATGAATTCATCTTCTTTGCTTTTACATAATTTTGTGACATTTAGAATTATTAATGGCAAGTTTCATCCCTTTGTTTCCTCTTGTAGACAAGCAAAACAGGAGGTATGTTTCCAATATCAGAATTTCAGCTGGTGTTTCTGTGTCCCGCTGATACACTCTGCTTTCTCCCCACGCTACCAAGTGGCCACCTCTTCAGTCACATATAGGTGGTTCCAAATGAAGGTCTGTAATGGCTGAACCATGCAATTTCTATTAAGTGCTGTCCCAGAAACAGTACATTCACGAACAGTATTGCTGTTGGTGGGTACTCAGCACTGAGTCTGTTTCTTTTTAACAGGAATTATGTCTTGGTTTAAAGAATAAAATTTGGAGGTTTACTGAATAAAGGATCTTGTTTCTGTTATATAATCATCCCAAATCTCCATTCTCAAAAGGTGTTTGTACTTTTTTGCCAATGAACTTATTAAGGTATAGCTCTTCCAATGAGCTCTTGGTTGATTTGCGATTAGCATGTGTCACATTTCAGTAATGCCAGTCTGAACTTTTAACTCTAATTAGAAGAAGATAGTAAGATATGACTTTTTTTAATATGATGTGTCTTATGTTTCTTGCAGTTAGGCACATTTGACACTGAGCATGACAATGAAATAATATATTTAATATATTTAATAATTTATTAAAATAATATTAAAGTAAAATAAACAATATATAATAAATCAGTCTTATAGAATCAAAATAAAAAATATTGTAAATTAAATAATATAAATATAATATTTTAGCTAATGTATCATGCTCTAACGTAATATGACATGCCAGCAGTGTTAGTGCCTAATATGAAATGACGTGATGTCTAATACAGAAGAAAAACAAGTTTTGAAATGTTGGAATTTCCTGTGCACCAGAAAATTTGACTGTCGTCTGACTCTAAAGACATAAGAATGGTAAGGGTATGAAGAAAAACTGAAAAATAGAAGAAGGGGAAAGTTTGGAAGAAAAGACAAGGTGGGGTGGCTCATACTTTGGGATTTGTGAGATTCATCCCCACCAGCAATTTCTAACCCACAGTAAAATCTGTGTTTATTTCCACACTGCGCCCAGCACACACTGGACATGCCAGCACCAGCCTGGTGCTGTAACACGTGGGAGCAAGGAGCATGTTGTGCCTGCATACTGCAAATGCCCTGGGCAGCCCCAGTGGCTAAAAAATATTAGAGCCTACCTTGAGACAAATACTTCTGTGCTCATTGTCATGAGCTACTGAGAGCTCAGATTAGGGGCCATGGCTGCTACAGACCTGAGTAAATTTGACCGAACAAAGAAAAGGGAGATTTTCTAATCTCTGTCAGACAACTGTCTTGCCCTGTATGGCAGAAAAACAGAGAAAATGTGCTTACTTTAAGACTTAGGAGTAGCAAGATAAATTTGGATAATCAGTTTTTAAACTCATAGCTCTAGAGATGAGCATATTAATGATATTCTCAACATCTGGGATGTGCTAGCTTAAGGGAAATTCTAGTTTAAAATAAAGGGGAGATGCTACTTAACAAAATACTCTGAGGAATGAAAAGAGAGATCAGGGGACAGCTATGCTTTTCATGTGTTTGTTCATTTGAGTATTTCCCCTATTCTCAATGTTGTATCTCTGGAAATAAATGTCCAAGGTCTAGACTGTTAATAATCTCAACTTAAAAAAGAGGAATTCTCATTTACTGTCTAAATTGTCAGTTATGTTTGGCACATAATTTGTTTCATTTCAATTGTGTTAAATTGAGGGCGCCTGCCAGTTCTACCCAAGTATTTAACCCAAGGACTTTTATGTCCAGTATAGGAATTTTGATTTTTTTGACTCAGTGAGTGTTTCTTCCAGTATCTTCAACTATAGGCTGCTGGATATTGCCCCATAATTCAAGAGCAGAAAGTGGGGCCTTTTGCTGTGGTAGATCAGGAACATTTTGAATAATATTACATTTTCTAACAGAATTTGGCTTGCTGCCATTTTGGACTTCTGAAGATGCTAGGGAGAATTTGGGAATTATAAAGATATTTTATGTTAGGCTGAATTTTAGAGATCTCCTAAATCCATCAGGATGAAGCTGACTTTCTATGTCTCAAATTAATAAGAAAATTATCCCTTACAGCTGGTATGTTTGCATTCATATGTCTCTTTAGGTTATAGACAAACGAATCCTCAAAAATTCAACTGTAAAAAAATTCCGGCTGTTTAACAAAGTAATTCATTACTTGATCAACAGATAATCTAAAGGAAAAGATAGAAGGCCATGACTTCCGGTTGTTAAGGACTTTTTTTTTTCTCTCTTAGCAACAATATCTGTTTGTACCCCATGACAACAAGATCCGTAATCACAAAGTCAGATTTGCTGTAAGCAGCTGATGTTCAGTTAAAGGCAATGACCTTATGTAAAGTTTGAATTCCACCCAATAGTAGCTACTTCAATGGGTTTTTTTAACTTAATTAGAAACCATCAGATTAGGGTCTTAATTATGGTTGTCATACTTCAAACTATAAAGTAGGAGCATTCTTACATGCATTGCTTTTTAAACTGCAGCCCTTAGAATCTAGAAAAAGTACTAAGATTAAAATAACTGGTTTTATTCACAAAATTATAGGTTGTGAATAGAATCTCAGTAGAAATATTTTAACAATACTTTTATATTAGTATTATAACCCATTAAGCCCCTAATTTGTAAAGCAGTGCTTGTTCATAGATGATTAAGCTTTGCAGATTTTTGTTATAGCATCAGGATCAAAGTGATTAATAATAATAATAGCAATAATATAACAACAACAATAATGTAAGAAAAAATATAAAGACTACTTTGTAATTTTAGAAGGTATATATTTGTCATGCAGTGAAGCTTGCTTACATAGTGACCCATTAAATAATTCTAATTTACTAGCGTTCATTGTAACTAGCTTGGCTCAAAGAGGCAGGAAATCTCCAACTCGGAAAACAGAAACTTATATATATGGTTGACATTATTTAATACCCTATTTTCTGCACAGGGTTTCAATTACTGGAAGATATGGACAGTATTACAAATTATGATGCCCGTGGAGTATAATTCAGAGAAAGATAATTCCCTGCTTTTGTGTTTCATCCAATTGCTCCTCTATAACGTTTTTTGCAAGCAGGTGAAGATTTATAACACATTCAAGCTTCAGAACCATTATTACCTGTCTCTGCACAACATTTGATTAAGCAAGTCTTCGCATACTTACCATTAAAACAAATTCCTGCTTTAATTAATTCTATTTTTCTCTGATTTGGTTACAGTTACAGATTCAAGTTGCATGTTAATTTTCTTTGGCTTTCTTAAGAATCCATTATAATCTAAGTTTGATTTCAAAAAAGTAATTATTTGAATTTTGTGACTGGCACTCTCCAGTCAAAAATGCTTTGAAAAGAGGGAAATGATGACTGTTCCTTTAAATTCCTGTTTATAAATAGAATTGTCTGAAGAGTTACTTCGTAAAAAAAAAAAAAAAAAGTTTAAAACAGTACATTAAATTAGAAATTCTTTAGATTAGAGGAAATACAGGATATCTGCTTGATGATAGCACTCATATTCCAAACAATGTATAGTATTTTTTATTTTGGGTCATATTACCTCAGATTATTTCAGCTGTTAATCTCATATATACAGGAAATTATTCTGCTTCTTGGGGTTCTGTTACTCCTACTCTGTATATTTTTTTAAACAACATCTAATTCTGCATTCAAAGGGATAACTGTTTTTATTGCCTGCATGCACAGATTTTCAAAATCTATGGTGGCTGAAATTTAGCAAACCAGATCATTTCCCTTTCAGTATGAAAATTGGACATTTTGATCCATATCACTGAAGTTTTCTTGTCTGCTTTTCCTACATCGCTTGTAGTAACTTTTGGTTACATTTGGTAACATTTTGGTAACATTTCAGAAATTTTGGAGATGATTCCTTATTGTACAATAGAACTTTGTGAAGATAATTCCCTTTAAATTTCTGTAGGTTTTACTCCCAGTAGTAGTAAGTGAACTTATGTTGTAGTGCAGTGCCATAAGCATTAATGCCAGCCTTTTTATTGACAGCTTCCAGAGCTGAGTCACTCTCATGGTGAATGTCTTCATATGGTTTCAACTTTCTGTAGAGATCTGATAATTTATTTTCTTTTAATATAGTTCTGTAGTGCCAATACTACCCAGAAATTCTGTAGAAATAAAATATATTCAACATATATAGTTCTATTTCTTTCATACACATCTGTCTTCACATCTTTATACATAGAATCATAGAATCATAGAATTGCTGAGGTTGGAAGGGACCTTTAAGATCATCAAGTCCAACCATTAACCTGACAAAACCACTTCTAAACCATGTCCCCAAGTACCACATCTACCCTTTTTTTAAACACCTCCAGGGATGGTGAATCCACCACCTCCCTGGGCAGCCTGTTCCAATGTTTAATAACCCTTTCAGTGAAAAAAATTTTCCTAATATCCAATCTATACCTTGTCTGACATAATTTGAACCCATTTCCTCTCATCCTATCACTTGTCACCAGGGAGAAGAGGTCAGCCCCCACCTCCCTACAACTTCCTTTCAGGTAGCTGTAGAGGGTGATGAGGTCTCCCCTCAGCCTCCTCTTCTCCAGGCTAAACAACACCAGTTCCCTCAGTTGTTCCTCATAAGACTTATCCTCCAGACCCCTCACCAGCTTTGTAGCCCTTCTCTGGACACACTCCAACACCTCAATGTCCTTCCTGTAGCGAGGGGCCCAAAACTGAACACAGTACTCGAGGTGAGGCCTCACCAGTGCCAAGTACAGGGGGATGATCAGTTCCCTAGTCCTGCTCACCACCCTATTCCAGATACAGGCCTGGATGCCGTTGGCCTTTTTGGCCACCTGGGCACACTGCCAGCTCATGTTCAGCCAGCCATCCACCAACACCCCCAGGTCCTTTTCTGCCGGGCAGCTTTCAAGCCACTCCTCCCCAAGCCTGTAGCACTGCATGGGGTTGTTGTGACCCAGGTGCAGGACCCAGCACTTGACCTTGTTGAACCTCATACCATTGGCCTCCACCCATCAGTCCAGCCTGTCCAGATCCCTCTGCAGAGCTATCCTACACTCAAGCAGATCAACACGCCTGCCTAGCTTAGTATCATCTACAAACTTACTGAGGGTGCATTCAATCCCCTCATCCAGATCATTGATAAAGATGTTAAAGAGAACTGGCCCCAGCACCGAGCCCTGGAGGACACCACTTGTGACCGCACTCCAACTGGATTTAACTCCATTCACCACCACTCTCTGGGCACGGCCATGCAGCCAGTTTTTTACCCAGCGAAGAGCTGGCCGTGAGCAGCCAGTTTCTCCAGGAGAATGCTGTGGGAAATGGTGTCAAAAGCTTTGCTAAAATCCAGGTAGATAACATCCACAGCTTTTCCTTCATCCACTGAGTGGGTCACCTTATTATAGAAGGAGATCAGGTTTGTCAGGCATGACCTGCCTTTCCCAAACCCACGCTGACTGGGCCTCATCACCCTGTTCTCCTGCATGTGCCGTGTAATGGCACTGAGGATGATCTGTTCCATGACCTTCCCAGGTACTGAGATCAGACTGACTGGCCTATAGTTCCCTGGATCCTCCTTCCGGCCCTTCTTGTGGATAGGTGTCATGTTTGCCAACCTCCAGTCAGCTGGGACCTCCCCGGTAAACCAGGACTGCTCATAAATGATGCAAAGTGGCCTGGTGAGCACCTCCGCCAGCTCCCTCAGTACTCTCGGTTGGATCCCATTCAGTCCCATAGATTTGTGTACCTTCAGGTGCTGAAGCAGGTCCCTCACCATTTCCCCTTGGATTACAGGGTCTTCATTCTGCTCCCCATCCCTGTCTTCTAGCTCAGGATTCTGGGTACTCAGGGAACAACTGCTGAAGACTGAGGCAAAGACAGCATTGAGTACCTCAGCCTTTTCCTCATCCTTGGTCACTGTGTTACCAGCCCCATCTACTAGAGGGCAGAGGTTATCCTTAGTTCTCTTTTTATTGCTAATATATTTATAGAAACTTTTTTTGTTGTCCTTGACAACAGAAGCCAGGTTTAGTTCTAGCTGGGCTTTGGCCCTCCTGATTTTTTCCCTACATAGCCTCACTACCTCCTTGTAGTCCTCTTGAGTGGCCTGCCCTTCCTTCCAAAGGCCATAAATCCTCTTTTTCTCCCTAAGTTGCAAGCCTATCTCCCTGTTCATCCAGGCCAGTCTTTTTCCCTGACGGCTTGTCTTTTGGCACATGGGGACAGCCTGCTCCTGTGTCTTTAAGACTTCCTTCTTGAAAAACATCCAGGCTTCCTGAACTCCTTTGCCCTGGAGTACTGCCTCCCAAGGGACTTTGTCAACCAGGCTCCTGAAAAGCCCAAAGTCAGCCCTCCGGAAGTCCAAGGTAACAGTTCTGCTGACCCCTCTCCTTGCTTCTCCCAGAATCAAAAACTCTATCATTTCATGGTCACTGTTCCCAAGACAGCCTCCAACCGTCACATCCCCCACAAGACCTTTCCTGTTTACAAACAGCAGGTCCAGCAGCGTACCTTCCCTAGTCAGCTCCCTCACCAGCTTCGTCAGGAAGTTATCCCTGGTACATTCCAGGAACCTTCTAGACTGTTCCCTCTCTTCTGTATTGTATTCCCAGCAGATATCTGGTAAGTTGAAGTCCCCCATGAGAACAAGAGCTCACAGTCTTGAGAATTCTCCCAGCCGTTTATAGAATATTTCATCTGCCTCCTCATCCTGGTTGGGTGGTCTATAATAGACTCCTACTACAATATCTGCCTTGTTGGCCCTTCCCCTCATTCTTACCCATAAAGACTCAACCCTATTGTCACCATCATTTAATTCAAGACATTCATAACACTCCCTGACATACAGGGCCACCCCCCCACCCCTTATACTCTACTCTCCATACCCCACATCTCCATAATACTCTACTAGATACAAATCCAGTTTAAAAAATCTTCTGTATGATTTTGAGTTATAAATCACAAAAATAATTTCCTAGGAAAAACATTACTATTAAGAGCATTCTTTATTAAGATTTAAAAGGTTTAACAAAAATTCAGATAGAAGGTCTATTAAATTAATGTATTTTCTATTACTGTGTTATAAGGGGAAAAACAGAGTTTAAAAAGAGGCTTATAAAAATAAAAGTACTGTACATTTAACACGTAAATTGTTCACCTTCATAAAATTTTAGGGAAGGAATCTTCCTCAACCTGCTCTGATGTCTCTCCCTCAAAAAAGGGACTATTAATTTCAGGGGAAAATTGTACGTGGAAATGGTTTCACTGAGATGGTCCATGGAGACTTCAAGTGAAGGAGAGGCAGAAGAATTCAGTAGCTGCAGATATGTACAGAATGACTAAAGTCTCCTTAAGTTTTGTGTCTTGAAGAAAGGCAGGTTATTCTAGATTTCAAAAAGCATTTCAAAAGGCCTAAGAAGAGCACTTCATAAAGAATCATCCAATAGGAAATTATAGATAGAAAGATTTCGGCTGAATTTAGATTGTCAGAATATATAAAAAGAAATAGTGATTGACCCACTGAAAAAGCAAACTAAAATATATTTAATTTCTTTCCACTGCTAGTCAGTCAAGGAGTCATGTAGTTCTAAGACTTATTTCCCCTTACAAAGATTTATTAGCATTAATGTGTTTTAGTTATTAAAATAATTCTGTATGAGGAAGTCTTACTTTCACAGTATAAGAGATAACTATGTTAAAATAAAAGTCTATGGTTTGAAATTTAAATATGGATTATGTTATGTTATATGCAGACGGTAGCAGTACTATTTCTCTTAACCATACTAAAAATAGTTTGAACAAAGAAGACTGTAAGCCCTTTGATTCAGGTATAATTTATTCTGCTTTCCTCAGGAAAGTACACTATCTGCTCATGCTGTGTTTGAGGGCACATGCATGTTTGCATGCTTCTTTCTGCCTACTGTGATTTTTTAGATTTTAAAGGATATATAGACTGATTAGTGTTAGAGACAAAGCTATTCTCCATTCCCTGTGAAAATTTGTGTTTTCTAAGCTAAGTTATACAAATGTTTGTAAGTGACTTGCAATAAGACATTCCTAAAGAAGAGAAGTTTGTTTCCGTGTTCTGGTCATTTGAATTTATGATTCTGTTTTCCTCTCTCTGCATATTTCATAGAATCATAGAATTGTCTAGATTCAAAAGGACCTTTAAGATCATCATGTCCAACCATCAACCTAACACTGCCAAAACTACCACTAAACCATATCCCTAAGCACCACGTCTCCCTGTATTTTAAATACCTACAGGGATGGCGACTCCACCACTTCCCTGGGCAGCCTGTTCCAATGCTTTATAACCTTTTCCATGAAGCATTTTTTCCTAATAACCATCCTAAACCTCCCCTGGCACAAATTAAGGCCATTTTCTCTTGTCCTATCTCTTGGTACTTGGGAGAAGAGACTGATTCCCACCTCGCTTATTTGAACACTTCTGTGGTGCTTTATTTTCCTCAAAGACTCATAATATTTTTTTGGTCCAAATAATGACTTTGGGACTCTTGGGATAAGTTTAGATAATTAAAAAAAAATGGTTGCTTTTATAATACCTGAATGATATCTCTTTGTATCATTTTGGAGTTCCAGTCAGGTATTTCTTTTCTCTTTTTTACCCGTTTCATTATGGTGTAAGAAAAAAAATAAAAAGGAAAGAAAATGAGAGAGAGAAAAAAATCAGCTGAAAAACCAAAATTTTTTTCTATAGCATGGCATTTTGCAGAATTACAATGGAAGAGGCATAATATCATTCATCTGTGCTTCAGGTGACAACAAATCTGTATTCCGATACTTAGCAACTGGCAATTAGTAGTAATTATTTTCATTACAGCAATATATGTGTAGATGGTATGTGCAGCTGAAATTCAGCAGCAAAGCTAACAGGAAAAGGGAGTAAAAATGTAATGACTTTTAGATTAAGCCGATGAAAATTAGTTTGTGGGGTAAATACGATGGAAAGTGAGAGAGGGGATACTTTAGCAGAAGAAGAATACACAAAATAAGATACTCAGACATAATAACGTGAAAGCATCAGCCAGAAGAGGGAAAGGGGAAGGGAAAGAGACAGCACAAACTAATAATTGGAGAAGAAACATTGAAACTACAGTGGGAAATTAATTCAGATATAAAGAAAGGAAAATATGTAAGAAAGAAGAAGAAAATACAGTTTACTTAAATTCTTCCATTTAGATGATCCTCAATCAGGGCTCCCTACACTCAGCACCCTAAGTCAAAGTTCCCTATGCCCATGCTTCAATGGATACCGCAGACCCAGTACTCTATCCTCCACACTCAGCACTCTCAACCCAAAAGTCATCTGAGTCCTCTCATCTGCATTTTTTGCTACCGCAGCCTGCTTTCTTCTCTACCCTGTAGTATTCCCATGGATACAAAGACCACCAGCCCTTTGATAGACTCCACAGTCTGCATGATCTGTGGGATATCTGCTCTGTCTCAAAGCAGCCATTGTCTCCATTACAAGTGTAGGACTCTTCTTGATACCTTAGTTTCAAATTACCTCAACCATGAAAAGGATCATGAGTCATTGCCAGGAAGAAGGTGAAGGTGGCTGGATTGACGACCGGTGGAAAATATCTCTGGGTGATATGACTCACATTCACCGACAGAAATGGTTTTCTTTCTTTTGTGCTGTGTTCCTGATTCTTTTTCTTATTCCTTAAAAGGTACTATCTTTTTGGAAACTGTTACAGAGAACAGGAATCCCAAAGGAAGATTTTTTCCCTATTTTCATTGTAATCTGTTTTCCTGTTTAGAAACACCATCAGTTCTGTTGAGAACAGGATGTTTGTCTTTCCTTATCAGCTTCCCACAGAGGATTACTTATAGACTTATACATCCTCCTCTGAACTGGGATGCCCATCTCACACATAAAGATGTGCTTTTAGGGTCTACTTCTCAAATGTCATAGAAATTTGTCCCTTAAATTGTAGACAATAATGCTGAAGCAGAACGTGAGGAAATACTGTCCAGAACAACTCCAGTACTGACAAGTGCATATTGATAAATATAGTAAACTTATATTATTTAATTTATAAAATCCAGAATTAAATAAAAAAGTTATGATGATTATCAAGAATAAATAATATTGAGTTAATATATATTAACATAAAATTCACAAAGACAGTGATTAAAGAGTCTCCACATATCACATACTGACTGAAGTTAGCCATTCTAACAAATAAAATTTATGGTTTTTAGTAACTCTCAGAAGTCACCTACAGTGCCTTAGACAACATACATCTTTTATACCTTTAATGGAGGTTAGTGTGATAAGCAAATGACCTTCTGTCTTTGCCATGATGAATATAGAGCAGTGAGATGGTTTAGACATGTGCTTAATCAACTGCTTGATGTTTTTGACACATTTCAATTTGTGCTCAGTGAGTTTGACAGTTGAGGTAGCAAACTGTTTCCCAAAGTAACATATATTGCTGCTTTTTCATACAATAGATCTTTGTATTCGGTGCTTGTATGACTGTGGGAGAGACTCTACCATGGATTTTAAGAGTCCTTTGGTGGTATGGGTAAGAAGAAGGAGAAAAAGGTAGAATGATTTACTGACAGATACAGCAGAGAAAGGTCCATTTTATTGGTTCCAAGACCATTTCTAGCTTTTATTCACAAGCGAAAACCAGTGCATTTTTTCTGCGAGCCTCATTTTTCTAGCATCCAAATCTTTCGTATATGAAATAAATACATTAGTGATGTCCAGCAATGTCCATTAATGGCCTATATTATTTGCCTCTTTTTCAGAACAAACATCTGAATAAATATAAATTGAACATTTTCAAAGCTTTTTGGAGGCTGGTTCATGATTCTATTTTAATATAACCTGTCTCAGAGAGGCATGGTTTGACTGTCAGTGAGTTGGTGGCTACTCCTGGTCTGATGGAAGTCCTTCTGAAGGCAGTGAGCATTTGAATGCATCCACGTACTCCAATATGCAATTTGGTAGCCAGTCTCTTGACTGAGAATTTTTTGTTCCCAGCATCTTGCCTGGGTTCCTGTTGTTCCAAAATAGATAAGACAGACTTTGTCAGGTTGTAGGATCATTAAAAAGAGCAAAAAAGGACTTTGAGGGATTATCTAGTCCCTATTCAAAATCCTATACCTAAGGACCAGCTGTACCTATTCCTAATGCACATTTGTTTAAGTGGCTTTTAAAAAATGCTCAATTATATGGATGTTGAAATTTCCTTATGTAAGCAACTCCTTAACTCTTAACTCTCCCTCCCATTCCATGAGGATCAAAGGCTGCAAATGAAATTGTTTCTCTTCCAATCCATTATAAGCTTTGAGAATGGATGATCTCCTACCTCCTTAAAACATCAATATGAAGACTTACCATTTTTCCTTTTGTATTCTGTAGACCTAAAAAAAATTAGTTCTTTCTTCTTTGTCAGGTTTACCAGACCTTTATTAATTTTCAGAGCTGTCCTTTGGACCCTTTCTTCATACTGGTCAGTATTTTTATTTAATACAATATTCAAGTGTCGCTCTTCTATGGAGAAAAAGACACTACATGTATTATAGAGACAACATTCCTTCTTATATATCCAAGTATGGTATCCACCTTTTGCCAGTCCTGCTTATGTACCTATGTTCAGACCTTTTTGCAGAATTGGTGCCTAAGTACTTGTTTTTCATCTTTTTTTTTTTTTTTTTTTTGCCTTGGATTGATCATTTCTAGCTAAATGGAAAATCTTTGCACTTGCCAATACTGAACTGCAAACTTCTTTTTTTAAGACCTTTTCTCCACTTTGTGAAGAATTTTTTTTTTTTTTTTTAAATTCTGAACTGCATCTTTGTTGACATTTTCAGCTTTTCAAAAATGGAAGCAGAGGAAATTTAAGGTCTGAGAAATTTGCTTGACATAAACAACTGTGTTAAAGAATTATATATTGAAGCTACCCATCTCCTGGGAAGGGTTTCTTAGTGATTCACTCTTTTCATAGTTAGAAGGGAAGATAAAGTTATCTTATTTTAGCTTTTAGCTGTTTGTGTTGATTGCTAGAATGGTTTTCAGGTAGTAAGGAGAAAAGTTAAGTTGTAATGATAATGTAAATATGGTGATAAAATTTTGATACAGATCATTTCACAAATCTGTTTAATCTATGTTACATGTGCTATTCAGGGCTCCAGAATTGAAGAAGGATGTTAAGATACTTGAATGCATTGAGAAGAGGGCAACAAACTACTGAAAGTGTCAGAAGGCATGTCCTGTGAGGAGCAGCTAAGGACTTTGGGTTTGTCTAGTTTGGAGAAAAGGAGGCTGAGGGGTGACCTCATTGTTTCCTGAGGAAGAGAAGTGGAAAGGGAGGTGCTGATCTCTTCTCCCTGGGATTCAGTGACAGGACCTGTGAGAATGGTTCACAGCTGCACCAGGGGAGGTTTAGACTGGACATTAGGAAGGATTTCTTTACCAAGAGAGTGGTCAAAAACTGAAATAGGCTTCCTAGAGGGGTGGTCAATGCTTCATGCCTATCAGTGTTTAAGAGGCAATTGGACATTGCCCTTAATAATATGCTTTAACTTTTGGTCAGGCAGTTGGACCAGCTGGAACTCAACTCTTCTCTTCTCTTCTCTNTCTCCTCTCCTCTCCTCTCCTCTCCTCTCCTCTCCTCTCCTCTCCTCTCCTCTCCTCTTCTTTTTACTTACATATAATTAATTTATAATAAATAATGAGGTTTTGGGAAAAATTATTTATGAATACATAAGGGACACAGATAATTTTATAGTACGGCTCCTTGGAGCTTATCCTAGGTGGATTTACAATATCTCTTTTCTGACACTATTTGCAAGATCATACAACAAGAGTAAAAAAGAGAGCTGTTAACAGAAATATAAGTTATTAGCTGAACTGGCTTCATTCCATTTATTTCCATCTGAACTGAGAGACTTTACTCTCCTTTTGGTAATATAGTTCAGAATCCCCAGAACAGAGGGCATTCTATCTTCACATAGTGACTACTGAGTTGCAAGCAATTACTGATTTGAATGATAAGAGATGTTCAACTGGGCATGATATAATTAAATTTGATCATACTGTGGACCCTTCCAAAAAGGATGAAGCGCCTCCCGGCTTGTAATAGAACGATTCTGCATAAGTTTTTGATGAAAATACCTAAGTTTACTGGAGGTAGCAGACTTCATCTTGATACATACTTTCAGTCTGAGGGTGAAACACTAATAATTAATATCTGAATACATTTTACAGATGGTATTGCATTTACCTTAATAATTTCTTTCATATTTCCCTAGCACACCTATGGGACATGAGATATTGTCAAAAGCTTTGCTGAAGTCAAGGTGTATGACATCTACTCCTCTTCCACCTACAAGACCCCTCACCCTGTCACTGAAAGAAATTACACTGACTTGAAATGATTTGTCTTTGACAGATAAAGTGGCTATTCTTCACTTATTCTTCAGTCTTGGTGTTTACAAATAGTTTGATTTTTTGTTCTGCCTTTTTTGAAGAATTCAAGCTATATTGACAGATCTGCTGTTGTTTTCCTTTCTTTATTTTCCTCTTTGAAAGGCAGGTGGTATGTGAGATATTCAAACTGCATCTCACATAATTTTACACATCTCATTTAGATTCCAGAATTAGCTTCAAATACAATCAATGGAGAAGAGAAAAAAATAAAATATCACAAACCAAAACAGAGTGGTGCTTAAGGAAGCCTAAGATTAGTTTCCATATCTGCCTGGGAAGCGGTGTCTCCATCCTGTGCCTATGTACAGCAACTGGGAATCTAATTACCCAATTTAGACACCCAGATTGTCTAATATATATTAATATGCTTCTATATTTGCTGTTTGCCAGTCTTCAAGGACCTCACCTGTCCCCCTTGACTTCTCAAAGGTAACTGTGATTATCTTGGAGATCTCTTTGCCAGTTCTTTAAGGATATTAGTTAAGATAAAGTTCCTCTTTTATCTGTCTCAAAACCTGTTTTAAAGTCACCTGTTAAGTTAAGAGCCTACTGTTCTTGTTGATTATGTTGGCTATCAAGTTACAGTTCACGTTTTTAGTGAGATGTCACAAAACACTTCAGGTTTTTGTCTTCTTTGTTGAATAATGACTTCATACCTCCCTTAGTCTTCCTTTTGCTCTAATGTATTTTTGTTTTCCTTTCTTTCTTACATGTTACATGATGTTTGTACATACCATACACGTAATTTTTTTGGTCTTTCTAATTTTGTTCCCCAGTTCTGATACTTTTTTCTATGTTTTTATAAACATTTTGAGTTAGTTTCCGCTTTCAGTAAGCTTATTTTAATATGTGATATCAAAACAAACCTATTGGGTGATGATGGTCTTCTACTATTTTTCTTATTCTTTATCCTCCACAATTGAGAAATCCTGCTTTCTGCTGCTCTTTGAGAGCTCCAGATGTCTGATCCCTGGTAAAAGGGAGCAAACATCAGTGGAGACATGTTTGTTTAATTTGTACCTACTGTGATATAACATACTGACTTTTAAGTCCTTCAATAAGCAAGAGATTTAAGAAATATGAAGTTTTATATTAGAATGACATTGCTCCTTGTGTCCTGCCTTTTCTGCATCCACATTCAAATTTTTCATTGTTGAGTATCCTCTATATCTTTATGGTAGATGAAGGAACAATTGAAGTGACTCAGGCCCTCTTGAGAGACATTTTGCTACTTGGAAAATGGCATCATCTAACTATGAATTCCCTGTAGCCGCAATTGTCTCTGGCTTTACACACCTCTAATCTCATAGCTGCTGCTTAAAAACATAAATAAATAGCAGTAATTAATTTTACAAAACCTATATGAAAAACAGCCTATAAGATATCAGGTCATATGGAGAAATTACTTTTGGTAACTAAATATAAGACCAATTTATAACTCCCATTCCAATATATAACTGATAAGCAAAAAGGCACTGAGCCAGGTGTGAAATGGTTGGTCATTGCCATGCAGCTCTCACTTGGCAGCCTGTGTGAGAAGCTTGACCTGAAATGAAAAGCAGTGGCTGTTCTACCAGCAGGTCCCGTACGCAGATCTCATATACAGACCAAACCCTCAACTGCTTTCTCGTGCCCAGGGTGGGTCTTGCAGAACTTGCAAAGCCACGTCAACTCCTTTCTATTTCATGGATAAACAGACAGCTGACTCATTTTGTTGTGACAAAATTTAGTGTAACTCTTTAGTATAATAACAACAATAATATGAAAATCTAACTCAGTCATAAAAACAATCATGAAACCACAGAAAAATATTATAACAAGGTTTTGATGTGGTTATTTCTCTTGGAATCCCTTCTGAAAACCATCTATGTTGATTAGGGATTGATAAAATAATAGTTTTCTGCTGCAGTATAAAAAAAATGGGAGGTTATTACTACTACATTTGTTACTACCATGTATGGTAAAGGAATCAATAAGTAAGCACTTAACTAAGGATATTACGTGTGATAAGCAAAACAGTTTCCTAAAGAACAGATCATGTTAAAGCAATGACAAAGCTCTGATGAAATTACTGGCTTGGTGAAGAAATCTGATAAAGTTAATGCAGTTCATCTAGACCTTGCTGAAGGCTTTGTAATGGAGTTCAGTCCAGAAACATAAAATTAGGATGATGTTGCCTTGCTGAGAACACCAACAGGGGAAGATAGATAATCTGATTCATAAAGTGACAATAAGGAATAAAACCCCACTGGAGAGAGGTTAGAAAGAGTTTAACATGGGGTCTTCTTAGCACTGATAAGGAAAAAAAATAACTAACATGTTTATTTGATTACCCTATTAAACAGGTAGAAATGAAGATGTGTTCCAATAAAATCAGTGAAATAACACTAGCATGCAAGTAGAAAAGAGAAATCCGGTTTAGGTTCCCAGTCTTTTATGGTGCAAGTTGATGATTAGAGGGACTAACAAAGGAACTCGTTAAGAAACCATAAACAAGTCAATAACGATGATAATAGCTAAAACGCTGAGAAAAAAACTCACAGGACTTGATTCACAAGAATGTTTTTCTTTGGTGATTTCAGCATAATTGCAGTGTAAAACTAGATAATGCAGCATCAGCTAAATTGTCACAAAACCAAAGGCAGTTAACTGTTTCCCATCAAAGATAAAAAGGTATGTATAAGTGAAGGGATTCTGGAATTACTCTGTATTGTTGAAATAGGCATTCAAACACTTGAAAACCTTGGGGTTTTATGGTTTAACTTGTCTTGGTTTTTTGCCATTAGTTTATTTGCCATATCTTTCATTGTGCCTACTACCTTTATCTTATGGATGAACGAAAGACCAATACAACTTGAAACTCAATGTTTTGTGATGTGGAAACTTATTAAAATAATTATTACTAGTAACAAAGAATTCCATCCACAAGTGTATATGCCAGCATCCTCAGGGACAGCGTATCTTGTCTATTTCATTCTAGGTAACTTGGCAAATTATTCAAGGTCTTCTGTAAAGATTAAGCAGACATCCTATTGAGTTATTTTAACAAATTTGTCTTTAGGATGCTTATGAAAATTCTATACCTAAGTAAATTGGAACCCAGTTTGACTCCAGCCTGCAATGTCCTATGCTTTGCTTCAACTGACTATTGCAGATCCCATCACAGGATTAGCTTGACCTTTTTCTACATGTGCAATAGCAAAAAGATTAATAACAGAGGTCTCTTTTGTTACTTATTAGTCTTCCCAGAGTGCAGACAGAAAAAAAAAAACCTAAAAAAAACCTCTTATAACTTGAAATTAATACCTCAAGTATCCTAAACAGATATTAACTGTAATACTGCATACACTTGATTAAAATAACTCAGAAAAATACTACAATAAAGGATTTGTATGACATTTAGGTAGTCCTGTATCTTACATTTTTATTATAGAGTAAAACTAACTTCAAGAGTCTTAGTGTTGGTGTTTTCATTTTAATGTAATTTCTCTGAATCTGTTCATTTAAGGTCAATGCATCTCTCATGGCCTATTTGAAAAAAAAGGAAGCAGTAAGGCCTAGCTGAAAATGTAGTGGTTCAGAGGCTTTTTTTTCTGAATCCATACTCCAAGATAAATTTCAATTACACAACAGGCCTCATTTTTAGAAGTAAAAGTTTTAAGCCAGGCAGATCAGACCTAGGATTTCTTCATTTATTTTTAGTTGAGAATTTATAGGGCTTAATTGTTGGAAATTTCTGAAGAAAGTGAAGTGTACTCATGTAATTATAGCTGTAGCACTGCATATAGCAAGACGTATCTTGCATTTTGCATTATTAAAAAAAAACCATCAAGAACAAATGGCCAAAGATTGAGCTGCAGTAGGTATTGTGGAATATCTGCCACATGCTAAATTTACTCTTAAAAATCAATAAAATTAAATTTTAGAACAGTAGTGGGGGAAATAAATCGCTTTTCCATGTTCAGTCATTATTTTAAGTAACTATTTCAGTTACTATATTTCAGAGTGAAAATTTAAATCTGGTTGAGAGAATACGAATGGCTGTATGCAAAAAGCTATTTAAATATGGCTGTTACAAGTGTCCGAAAATCTCATATTGTTCAACACAGAACGTGCTGAGTACAGAATTCATCCTTCTGCATCTTCACTTTACTGACCAGATACCCGTGCACAAAGAATAATTATTGTAATCTCTTTAGGGGCTTTAGTCAACAGAGAAACACAAAACAAAATAGCAGTCAAAGCAAGGATGCCTGGATTTTCAGAAAACTTTTCAGAGTTTTAAGGATACTTTTTCTTCCCAGAGCCAAACTGACTTTCTGTTTCAACATTTTCCCCTCTCTTTCACCTAAATCTCCTTCCCTCACTTCTTTCTAGTCCCATCAGACTCACTTCCATTCAACAGTTCCTCTCCATTACCTATTTCTTTCTCTGTAGTTTAATTAGTCTTTGGATAGTCTCACCCACAGAAATGGCTTCCAATAACTAACATGGTTTGCTGATATCACTGTGTCTGCTTTGTGTTGAAAAAACCTAAACTAATGTTTAAACAGACTTTATTCTCTAATTAAAGTGGAATCTTTTTCTGAAAGAGACTGTTGTATTGCAAAACATACCACCAAGGGGATAAAAAATTGCAACATGAAAGGAAAGTAAGAGATTGCAGAGAAATACTGGCAATTCTGAGCATGCCAAAAAGAGGATTTCCTATACCAACCTCTGCATATTTTTATGTACCTTCGCATAGATTTTGCATGATTACATTTCTCTACCTCTCTACAGAACTGCCTTTTTATTTTTTCAGTTTCAGGAGGACTCAGGTACTGAAATAAGTCTGCATAGAGAGAAATTGTTTTGGTATCTTTGTGTCAAGAGCATATGGTAAAAATCAGGCATCCCTGTCTCTTCCATGCATTTCCTACTAAATACTCAAATGTTTAGATCCTTTGCAGCATTGTTACACTTTTAGCACTACAGACCATGCCCTTGTAAAGCTGTGTAGACCTGTAACAACGGATGACCTGCACCAGGTCTTTAAGCTCTACATTAACAGACATTTTCAAAATATATAATGAAAATCAAATAGAATACACACAAACTTATACATGTACTACAAATGACCTACTTTTAGATAGCTGTCAATGCTGTTACCAGTGCTATTAATTTTTATGTAGCAACTAATATTTTACTAATAGAATTTAAAAAAAGATTAATACAAGCACTATATAATTGACATATGATAAATCACTACAGAGCTATTAATTATTACAATGTTAATTTTATTTATATATTTAAAAGAAAAATGCACAGATATTATAGCACAGGCAATAACACAAACCACAGACCCAGACCTAGTGTATCTTATGTGAAATCCCATCATTCGTGTGAATTTCTCCATAAAATAATTAATTTATTTTCAACTGTTTGAACAGATTTTATTTATTTTGGTTTGCTTCTTAGTTTTTGTAGGGTATTTCTTTCTTTTATTGCAGTGACTGAACTCAAAGTGGCGTTACTTGCCAGGAGTTTTCTTCTTCTTAGAATAGACATTCATAAAACATATTGAGAAATATATCCTAATCTTTTCAATAACTTTCAAGGGGGTTTAATTGTTTTCAAGATTTTCTATGCTTTTTTAAAGAAAATCAACCACAAAAATAGTTCTGGATTCTGACTGATTGGGGGAAAAATGAAAATCTTTACCTAAGTAAAAAAGTTCTATGAAAACTTCAATTTAAGAAAGAAAGCAATTTTCCTTTGATTTTTTTTTTTTTTTAACAATAAACATTTCAACAAGAGCTGGTGCTGAAACATATTACAAAGCAGAAAAGAAAAGCTTATTTTGCTGCTGTCTGAGCTTCATTTGTTACAGAAAATCAACCCAGAGAGTCCTGTTCTCCAGAACTGTAAGCCTAACACATTTCACGCATTCTAATAACATAAAAAGAAAATAGGACCATAGGCAGTAGCTCTCTACATTCTTGATGAGTTTCTGCTATTACACACTTGCTTCATAAATTATCTGTTGGCTCCAAGCCACATTCAGCCTCCACTTGATGCTCTGATCTCTAAATTGCCAGAGGACCTGAAATACAGGAGGATTCAGCAAGCTATCTTCTCTTATCATCCCAACAGCTGAAGTCTGGCATGGCAGCACGGCATTTGAGTCGTAGATTGCCACCTGATAAATTAATTTAATAGATAATAGAATTTAATTGCTTGAGTCTCTCCTTTCTGTAGCATCAGCTAACCTGATGAGTAGCTTACATTTTTGCTGACACAGTCAGCAGTTGTGATGGCCTTTACATCAGTAATATCACTTTTTCGCCAAGACAGGAGGAAGTCTTTGAGGGTTCACATCACTCCTCTATTTCTGGCTCAGCTACCTGTATAGACCTTGTTCAGGCTCCTTTTCCTACACATATATTCCTTACTTGGGAAAACTGCTCCTAATTAATCATCAGCAGGAGAAGCAGAGAGAGAAACTATTTTTGGATGACAGTGATTTGGGAGCCTGGTAGCACTTCTGCTATTCCAAAACACTGGAAAAACGGGATGGGCTCAAAGGGCACTTCTTTTTGCAAAACTTGTACCAGATCCTCCTGTAACACCACGTTTAGATACACCAGAGACTGTGCAAACATATCTTCTTTCACATTCTAAAAGGAATGACTTATGTCTTTAAGATTGGATTTTGTAACTTAGGAACCATATTATTTCTCCACTTTATCATTTTGTCTTACACAAACATTGAGACCTTTATATTTTGGTCACTCCACCGATAACACTAGAAATAAGTTACATATATCACACATAACCCTTCTTCATTACTATTTGGAGGCAATAGAAATGCAGGTGGGGCATAACTGGCATTGTAACAACATCTGAAAATCAGTCACTGATCACAAAAACTTACCAGAAAGATTTGCAAGTGAAATATATTGAAAAAAAGGGAAATAGATGAGTATGGGGAAGATCCCCGACAAACAGAAAGGAAGTCAGGTCTGTGGTGATAAGGCCATCACCAGATCTTTTCATCGGGGAAAAAAATAATTTAGTCTATTCTAATAAGGCAAGGATTTTTGGTAGCAGCCTTCTGATTATCATATCAGCTATATATACTAAAGGTTTTCATCCTGAAGGGTTTACTTTTCTCAGATCTCACTTTTTTGAAAATGTGGGTTTGTAGCAGAACAAAGAAGGAAAAAATACTAGAAATGTGTCATATATAATCTGATATGACGTCTAAAATAGATAAGATGTATTTCCAAAATAAGTAGAAACCCCTGGGCATTAAGTTTGGAGCTACTTAGATGGAAAGATTACTCCAGATTTTGATGGCTGGAAAGGTCATCAGTGTCCAGAGTCCTCTTCAAGAAATATCCCTTCAATACACTCTGTTTGCTTACCTAGTCAGTAAAAGTTAGGAACTTAGACAAGGAAAAATCTTTACCCATGTTTTTGAAAATGGGCATCTGTTTTCAATTACGTTTGCAAACAACTGCAAAGAAATCTTCCATTTCTGCTGCCGATTTATGTATGTTAGCATTTGACATTGTGATATTAACCATAGAAGTTCTACTGTCAAGTATCGTACAGGGATACCTGGTACCAGGAGTTTTCTGGTTGTAGTGGGGACAACAGATTTTTCTTAGAAAATAGCCTTTTTGTCCCTCCTTGCCATACTTTTGACTGCAAGTCAACAGTGTTGCTCTAATTTCACTCCATTTACGCCCTGCTTTTTATACATTGAACACACTGCTCTTAATTTGTGGTGTGTTTGCTGGCACACTCTCTTTCCATGGGGACTTGGATTGTTGTCAGATTAGTATAGAGATGAGCCTTTTTCAGAGTGAAATCTGAAATAAAACCAATTTCTAGTTAGGTCTTAAGCTAATTCCTTTAAGACCTGGGTGTGAGTTAATTAAGTTTTGTTCATCTGGAAAATCTTTAATTTTAGCCCAGTGTTACATGTAGCAAATCTTTAGTCCAACAACATCATATGGGTTAGATACAACCTCCTGCTTTGCTCCAGATATGAGAGAAAATAATTAGTAAGTATTTCTGCCTTCCTGTTCTTTTCTTGTTTGCTTTTATAAGAATTCTTTTAACAAAATATTACTTCTTTACTGCTACTGTCCAAAACAGTACAATGAGTTGTAGAAACACCTCTTCTATTAAAATGACTTCTCATCACTTACATGAAAAGTTAAACTTTCACAAGCACTGTTTTAGTAGTGTGTTAGCCAAGGTAGTGCAGACCTCAACACTGAGATCAAATATTTGGACCTTTATGCTTAATGTCAAAAAAATCCCAAACCTTAGACAGCTATTTTTTTGCATATTTGTCATAATTATCTAGTTGTCTTATTATCATTTTCATATCTGGGTTGTATTTGGTTTGCATGGCAAGGTTTTAGTAGCAGGGTGGGGGCTACAGGGGTGGCTTCTGTGAGAAGATGCTAGAAGTTTCCCCTATGTCTGACAGAGCCAATGCCAGCTGGCTCCAAGAGGAATCTGCCAGTGGACAAGGCCGAGCCCATCAGCGACAGTGGTAGCACCTCTGGGATAACAGATTTAAGAAGGGGAAAAAAACTCAGCAACTGCAGCCAGAAAGACGAATGAGGATATGTGAGAGAAACAACTCTGCAGACACCAAGGTCAGTGAAGAAGGAGAGGGAGGAGGTGCTCCAGGTGCCAAAGCAGCCTGTGATGAAGACCATGGTGAGGCAGGCTGTGTTCCTGCAGCCCATGGAGGTTAACAGTGGAGCAGATGTCCACCTGCACCTCGTGGAGGACCCCATGATAGAGCAGGTGGATGCACCTGAAGGAGGATGTGACTGCATGGGAAGCCCATGCTGCAGCAGGCTCCCAGCAGGAACTGTGGACCTGTGAAGAGAGGAGCCCACACTGGAGCAGGTTTTCTGGCAGGACTTGTGACCCCATGGGGGACCCACACTGGAGCAGTCTGTTCCTGAAGGACTGCACCCTGTTGTAAGGATTCATCCTAGAGCAGTTCGTGAAGAACTGCAACCCGTGGGAAGGACTCACATTAAAGAAGTTCATGGAGAACTGTTTCCCATTGGAGGGACCCCATGCTGGAGCAGGGGAAGAGTGTGAGGAGTCTTGCCCCTGAGGAAGAAGGAGTGGCAGAGACACATGTGATAAACTGACCGCAACCCCCATTCCCCGTCCCTCTGCGCTGCTGCAGGGGAGGAGGTAGAGAAAATCAGCAGTGAAGTTGAGCCCAGGAAGAAAGGAAGGGTGGGGGGAAAGCGTTTTAAGATTTGGTTTTATTTCTTATTACCGTACTCTGATTTGATTGGTAATAAATTAAGTTAATTTCCCCAAATTGAGTCCATTTTGCCCTTGACGGTAATTGTTGAGTGATCTCTCCTTGTCCTTATCTCGACCCACAAGCCTTTCATTATATTTTCTCTCTCCTGTCCAGCTGAGGAGAAGAGTGATAGAGCGGCTTTGGTGGGCAACTGGTGTCTAGCCAGAGTCAACCCACCACATGGGTAAAGGAATTATACCAGTAGTTTTAAGGGGCTACTATTGAAATGCAGCCTTCAAGGCAGGGTTTGTGAATACTGCCTAAATTATTCAGAAAATAATTTTCGCCTCTCTTTGCTTCAGTTATCTCATCTGAAAACAATGGATATAATAATACCTCTTCTGCAGTTCACCACAGTGCTACACAAGATTTAGTCAATAGATCTCTTAGTAATTTTGGAAGGACAAGAAGTATATCAGGGAAAGGTATAAACAAAACACTTCTCCTCAAACATTGGTATTCATTTATATGTACACATTTAACTTGCATTACACTTTTATTAGGTAGTTTAAAAGAGGAAAATCTTTGTAATTTGATGACCAGTCATTTATGCGTTCTTCAATGAGCCCTCTATATATAGAATGTGTAGTTTTCTCTGTTACAGGACTTGAAGCCTACAGGGAACAGACGGATAAGTACTGTAAAACTTCAGGATAGTGCAAAATGATGCATGAGAACTGTGGAAAAACTCACATATATATATATATAAAAGAATGTGTTTTTGAATTAATTGTTAAGTTCTACATATCACAGCTGGAATTGTTTTGTGATGAAGCAATATAGTAATAACCCAACTTTATAAGGAGTGTTAGAAATGGTAGGAGAGAAACACTCCAGCAGTGTATGGACAATATTGGTGCGTGGCAATTGCCAGAATCATTTATGGATTCTATTTTTACAATATTCCGCAATAAAGGGAAGGAAGTGTGCTTTTATACCTCAGAATAAAATGTAAAAAGTTACAAGAATTTACATGAACAGAAGCATTATGGTCACATCAAGTTTTAAGAGGAAAACATATTATGCATAACAACAAGTAATAAAAAGAAGTCTCCAAGATTTTCTTACATTATTTATTTTTTCTAACAGCTACCAAGGACTATTTATCAGCTTTTAAATTACTTTTTTAAATTCTTCTACTGGTAGTATTCACATCTTGAATATCTGAAGTGTTTCTAACTTTTAGTCTGGAAACAAAAGAATGAAAAAGCTTCTCTATTTATGGATTACTTCATTTGATCCATCATAGAAGAAGGGCAATTTGCAGCAATCCTAACAACTAGACAAGAGAAGCCTTACGATGAAGTGCTGATTACTGCATGAAAGTACAGCAACAAAGTGTCAGTCTTGTTCTGAGTTTCATCCCACTGTAATTTATCCATCTCAGATCACTCAGAGCAAACCCAGTTTTATCTTGAAGAGAAAAAACGTATGTTCTCCCAAGACTTAAAATTTGGCAGCAGCGTAGGATAGACATAGGGGTTAGATTTCAGCACTAATCAAGACATGCCATCCATTCCCTTGACTGTTGCAGGACTGAAAAGTTTGTCATATTTACCATAGTAGATACTCGAAGTTTATATGAAGCTTTTTCCTGGAATGGGAAACACTCTTTCTGGAGTTCAAAAGGAGTTACCTGAATCACTTTCTGAAATGATGATGCTCAGATCCTGGTTCAAAGGTAGGATGCAGCTGGCTGCAGGTCACATTTATTTCCTTTGTTATACAACGTCTGTCTTGAAGGGCACTGTGCTTACAATGCTCCTTTGGAGTCAGAAAGCAGCAGCATCATGACAGATATTAGAAGACGTAATAGGGAATTTATTTCCTTCTTCACAGAACAGGCACATTTTTTCTACAAGAATAATGTAGGTAATTCCGCACCCTAGCAAGGCCCTTGGGTATCTGTGGTTTTTCCGGTGGTCTGCATATGAAGTACACCATGCGTAAAAGTAGATGAAGTTTTGATCAAAGAGGAATTTTAAAAGTGTCTAAAAGGAGGCAAATATGATTTCTGGCCTTAATTTCTGTTTTAAAAAGAACATTAAAATCTCAATGAAAGCGTTGGTTTGAATATGTTATTTTTGCCAAACTTTCTTATGCCATTTAAAATGAAATATGCTGTGTTCAAATGACCCGTGCTATGAATGTGTCTTTGCAGTCTTGACATAACTGGTCCAACAGTCCTGATGTAACTTATGAACCCTCCTTTATTAATCACTTAAAATAAACCTCTGCCAGTTATAAAAAAAGACAACTAGAGAAGCATTTTAATCATAGCTTGGTGCCAGGCTAAAATTTGGGTTTATCAAGACTTTCTCCCGTAACTAATCAATGGGTAGCCAGTCAATGGTACCAATCCATCACGTATGGAAGGAAAGTACTTATGACCTGATCCCTCAGATGCAGAAATACAACCTTAGCCACTATTTTTTTCTCTTTCACACATTATAACTTCAAGTCTTTCTCTGATGTCAGGGCCCTGTCTGCACTAATAGTCTCTTCCCTCCTTTGTTGAGCTTTAACTATCTAATGTGGTGTAGCTGTGTAACCATGGGTTGGGCAACTGTGGAAAGATCTCTTTGAGAAAGCTGTGAGAAGTATCCTCAGGCGTTTCCCCTTGGCCCATATGACGAGTCTCATGTTAAGGTCTCCTTTCCTTGCAGAGCACCCCACTCTTGTTACTCCTGACACCTGAGAAAAAAAAAAAATATCTGGAAATGTAACAATTTTCAACACCAGAATGTGTACCTTCCTCTATAGTCCAATGAATAGTTTTCTTAAGGAAAGACTTATAGTGTAGATCTTTGGCTGTTTTCTATTAAAGACATTTTAGAGTTTTATCTGGATCTTTTCATACTGGATTTATTCATTCAGGTAATCTATTTCCACTATAATATATTCAAATTGCTTTATGACTATAATCTCTATTTATAACAGGTTTCCAAAGAATTCTGCCAATCTGAGGTATTGATCCATCATCAAGTGACAGCTTTAGAGTTCCAAGTCACATGAAAAATCTTGTTCAGCATTTTTTCCCCTAATCAAACATTGGAATTTCAAGTGAAGATAGAAATCTTTTCTTTTTTATTTTTTCTGAAAGAGAGCTAGACTGTATTTTTTTCCAACAATTTTATAAGGATGTGATGATTTCACTGTACATAAAAGTGAAAACAGTAGTTTTTAAAATGATTACAGCAGGACTTTTTAAAGGCTCTGTCATGGAGAGTGGCTAGCTGCTTTCTGCTACATTTAAAATTGCCCACACAAGTTAGGTTAAAAATATTTCCAAATATCAAGGAGTTCTTTCACTTCTCAGCTGTCTGCCTGAGCCTTCTTTCACTAGCCTGTTTTTTTATCTAGCAAAATATAAGAATGCCTCGAAGATAAGAGAAAAGAAACCAAACACAAAAATATAAAGACCATTCTAATGATATCAGAAAGTATATTTGATGTCATTATGAACCAAATGTGATGTTCTTCCTTAACTGTAATTTGTCTAAGTTACAAAGGAGTAACAGCAAGAACAAAGCATACAAAAGAACACATGGACTTAAAAATTCAGCTGTTGCACAGCTTCAGTCGTTGATATAGGTGGATTATGTTCTATAACTGAGAGAAACAGCAACTATATGTTGAAAAAAAAAATCCTGTTCACAACTGAACCTTCTCACATCTCAGGAACAGAGTAGAATTTTAATTCCTTTAACGTAAAGGATGCTTAAGAGTATGTCTGTTGAAGAGATGAGAATTACATTTAGGGTAAACCACAAAAATTTGTATCTGGAAAGCAATTGTAGCTGCAGAATAAGAATTTACTAACTTGAATGTTCAGTACCTTGATTTCATGGTTAATAGTTTTAAAATAGGAACATAGAATTATAGAATCATAGAATGGTTTGTTCCCAAATATTAGAAATAATTAAGAAAATGTATGTCCTTTATTAACTTCCTTTGTCCTAAAAAAGTAGGAGGGTTTGTAAGTCTTTTCTTACTGAAATATTGCTGTAAGACTAAAACACAGTCTTAGTGTCTAGTCCAACCTCCTGCTTCAAAGCCCGGTCAGCTCTGAGGTCAGATCAAGTTGCTCAGGGCTTTACTTGGTTGGGGATTGAAAACCTCCAAGCAGGCAACCTCTCTGGGCAACCTCTTCCACAGCCAGGCTCTCCTTGTGGGGCAATAGTGTTCCCTTATATCTGGACTGAATCCCTCACTCTTCAATTTATGTCTGTTGTGTCTTTAACTCCTGTGATGCACTGCTGTAAAGAGCCTGGATTCATCTCCTCAGTGACCTCCCTACAAGTGTTGGACGGCAGCAGTGAGGGTCCCCAAAGCTATCCTTTCTCCAGGCTGAACAAGCTCTGGACTGTTAGCTTCTCCTTGAAGGGCAAGTGCTCCAGCCCCAACCATGGGTGAGTTGACCTTGGTTGGCTGCCAGAGGCCGACCCCAGCTGCTTTCTCCCACTCCCCTTCCTCATCAGGAGAAAATAAGATGGAAAGTCTTGTGGGTCAAGGTAAAGAAAGGAAGATCACTTACCAATTATCGTCACAGGCAAAACAGACTTGACTTGAGGAAAATCAATTTATTGCTAATTAAATAAATTTGAATCGTGAGAAACAAATGAAAAACCTGAAACACCACCTTCACCTCTCCCCTCCTTTTCTCCCAGGCTCAACTTCACTCCTTCTCTTGCCACCCCTCTGCCTTGTCAGCCCTGAAAAACACAGGGGGAATGGGGAATGGGCGACAGTGGTCAGCCCATAACGGTACCTCCCCACACTTTCCCATTGCTCCAGTATGGGTCCTCTCCATGGGCTGCAGTCCTTCAGGCTGAACCTGCTCCAGTTTGGACTCCTGTAGGGGCTGCAGGGAATATCTGCTCCACTGTGGCCTCTGCATGGGCTGCAAGTGCTGTTCCAGCACCTGAAGCATCTCCTTCCCCTCCTTTGGGCCCATAGACCCAAACCTCTCATCGTCCCTCCTTTGCAATAACATTTTATTTTGTTTTTCTCCAATCTTCCTACTTTTTTTTTTCTGTGGTAATGATCAGGCTGGATGAATATGCATTTGGGTAGGAAGCAGGACTTTAGCCATCCTCTTTAGCACCAACCAGCTCATATCCCTGTACCCCAGAACATGGTGGCTATCAGGCTGCTCTGGAGTCCTCAGTTGGGTTGATGGCTAAAAAAGTACTGAGGAATACTTGAAATACAAGGAATTATTTGTTCCTACTGCTGATACAAATTAACTAACCTCTCAGCTATCACATCTCCAATGTAGTGGGTACATGACTGCTTGATAACCTTTTGTGCGAGAGCTAGGAGTATTGCCTAAGCAATTCTGCCCCTCCATGTTTTGGTCCCCATTTTGACCAAAGACTAATATTAATTAAATGACCTGGACTATGGCTGAAAATCATTCACTTTAACACATCAGCTGTGGGAAACATGCAGGAAGAAATTGTCTTAAGCCTTGATTAAACACCCTGTTCATGGTTACGAGAGTAGATCAGGACAACATGCAAACAATTCTACTAATATCAAGAGAAATCCTATTGCATTTTAACAGTATTTATTTACCCAATAAAACAACCTTCCTTTGACTTCAGCACAAATCTTTCTAAAGAAGAGATTAAGGAATGTAAAACTTCATACTACCATGGAAATATGTATTCAGTGCCTTTACCGAGTCTAATGACACAGCAGGGAAGCCTTCAAAATTCTGAACATACTAATAAACTACTTCTTAAAAGGCCATATTCTCACGGTGACCAAAAAGATCATTCTGAGCTGTTTTACTGAGATTGAACTATTTCAAAACCACAAGACAAAACCTATCATCTTCTTTCATTTTCTAAAACTGGCAAAAATGTAACATTTCAGCTGTGAGGTTGTTTTTCCCCCCGCATCATTCCACTTTACAGCGCTGACAACCAAGATGTTTATAGTGCTATTAATATCAAACCTGCATATGCGGAGTGACTTGGGGGTTGTTTTGATTCAAATTCTGCGGAAACAAATGTGCTGAGAGCAGGAAAAAATGACATTGGAAATTAGATGCAAGTTTTTAGTGTTGAGGATAACTAACTCCTAGAACGTCAAAGCATGCAATGCATCCTGCAAGATTAGGGATTCTTGGCTTAAGACTGGATTTCTTTTAAAAAGTAGTTTAGAGCTCAGCCATGTGTTATTTGGCTTGATAACGTTCATTTACAAACAGGGAAAAACCAGTTCTTTTCACCTCAGGAAATACTAGGTGAAAATATAGGGCTTATCTTACAGTGGCTGATAGAAATAAGAATGTTTACTTCTCACCTTAAGGAGACAAAGCAATCCCCTTCCTTCTGAATAAAAAGTCACAGATAGCTGCAATTGAAACAGCTGCAGGTGATTAACTGTAAATAACTACCAACTTTTTGGCAATCTTAACAAGGACAGCAGGAAGGATAAACATCTCTTTATCATATCATTAATTATTGTTCCTACTGTTATTGCTACATATAGTTTGAATCTCTGTGCTGTGCTTCACACTGCACTAGAAAAACAAATAAAGACATACTCCTTGTCCTTGGGAGTTAACGATCCAAAAATAACCCACTCACGGAAATGTTTCTGCCAGGTGAGAGCATTGGTAGGTGGTGGCGGAGAAGTATTCTCTGCCAGTTCTAAACTGGATCAATGGATAATAAAGAGACTTCACTCTGCCAGACTGATGGTCTGGCACATTTCATGAGCATTAAAATCACATGCGGATGCTGCTAATATTTAGAAAGCAGGAGATCAACTTGGTTTAAAAAAATCTGTGATGGTATTTTCTGAAATGTTGTTCTGGAAGACTTGCAATGCAAAAATAGTGGGGAATTTGAAGACTACTGTTGTGAATTTTGTTTTGTGTCAGACACATAAAAAATAGCAATTTTCCTAGTGTTCAACTTCTGCTTTGCTCTTTTGTGTGCTACACTATTAAAGGATGCAAGATTTCCCTTTGAGATTTTACTATCTTTTGGCATCCTCTTATTCTTCTGCTTAATTTTTCATTCAGATTTTCTGTAAATTTTCTGTGAACCTCATTTGTGCAAATTTGTTCTGAATAGGTAGAGGTATAAGTATAGGGGGAATCCAGCAGTACAAACCAGTGAAAAGGTTTCCGTAAGAAAGCTTGAGATGACACAAAAGACTGATGTTTCTACTTAACTTGGCTGCGAGTCTGCATTTTTATCTCCTTTGACTTTCTACTACTAAACTTCTGTTAGAAGTAAAAAAAAAAGGATAGCAATTGTTATAGGTCAGGGAGGACTTTACAACTGTGCACATTTAAATATTGAAAATACGTGATATAATAAGGCTCAAATTATTTGCTTTTATTCCACATGTGCTTGCTGGGCACAAAGAAATTTTAGTGCCACATTCATAGTAATAAAGAAGATGGGAAAAAACTCCAGTTGTAATGTATCCTAATACTTTTATTTAACAAATGAATATGTACTATGAGAATTAATCTGCCTTTGCTTTTACCCCTTGTCAAATACAATTACATAATTACATTGTACAACAAAGGCATAAAAATGCTATCGGTTCCATGTAGTAGGATTTTATATTCATCTCTTAGCAGCATGAGACAAAAAAATATACAGTCTTTGTTTTCATTATCGATACCCAAATGACTCAAACACAGATATTAATGATGGTGCTGAGTGAATTGATGGGTTATTAGATTGCATTTTTCCATCTTTATCCTCAATACCACTGCCAGAATAAGTCAACAAGATTTCAATATTCAAAAAACAGGGTAAGAACTGAAAACTGAACAGCTCTCGTCAGTTCAATTATTCATCTATTTGTTATAAAGAGTGGAACAATATTTAAACAAGTGTTTTTTTCCTTAGATTAAACTTTACATGGAATGAAAGCGGGCTTCTTAAGGACCCATTATAGCATAATAATGCCTTTGAAACAAGGCTATATTGCTTTGTAATGTATCGTGTATGACATATTTAGTCGCATATCAAAAGGCTGCATTCCTAGTGGTCCCATGTGATGTGATTGTCCCTTTTCTATTAGCTTATCAAGGTCTTTGAGGTTAAGTTCAGGGAGATCACACAGTGAATTATGTAGTTATGTAAAGAGGTTTTGTGTTGATTTTGTGAGAAGCTGAGAAAGTGCAACATCCACTGGCAGGAGAGAGGCAGTATGAATCTGAATGATGCAAGACCCAAAAATACACAATGAGGAGATTTTCAGAAGAACCTGAAATTTTATATAAAGGTGCATGAGGAACTGTGGAGGGAGTTCAAGGAAGCGCTAGAACGACCCACAAACATGAGCAAGGAAGAACACATCATTATTACCTGCCTCTCTGCCTTCATTAGTGAAATTAGTTCAGACAGTGCTGCAGTTTGCTCATAAAAACCTCTATCCAGAGCCTACAGTACCCTTTGCAAAAAATGAGAAATACAGTCAAATCACAGTGAAATGCAATAGTGTCTCTACATACCCAAGCCAAAGAAAATGATCAACTGTAAAGAAATCAAATCCAGGAACTATCTCTCCTCTCCATAGATACAAGCCCTAAGCATATTTTTGTCTTTCACAAAGTGTGAGTATTTCAGCATGTCCTGCAGATCAGGAAATATTAGGAAGTAATTTGCTCATAATGGAAGTGAATGCAAATCAATCCACTCGAGTAAAATGATGCTGTAGAGGTGGGGTGGGAGAGAATTTGCCTTCATCTAGAAAAAAAAAAAAGAGATGTGGAGCCTTAATTATGTGCTGCTTTTCCTCAGACTGCTCGAGTTTGCAGTTCAAAAGGGGTGGCGCTGCATCCCACACTGCCTCTCCTGCAATCTGTTTCTGCAAGGACCATCCATCTGCTAGGTTTAAACAGACCTCCAGTTGCTTATGTGTTTGTTCACAGATGTAGGTAGGAGGTTTGACTGCAGGTTTCTAAAACTCGAATCCAAGATTACGAGACACATTTGCAAACATACTTGCATATAGCAGAGCCTTATCTATTTGCTGGGAAATTCTCTATTGTTTGACTTGCAAATCAGTTCCATTTAAATTGAAACATGGTAGTGATACTTACACATATAAAATGAAATTTGCACAATATCATTTCAATTTAGTCAAGAACTCTAAAATATACAATGACAGAAAACATTAAAGACAGCATCTATGAAATTATTATATATGAAATAGAATTTATTTGAGACAAGAAAGATCTGCAAGGGCAGTTTATTTCAAAAAACCCTGTTTCTTAAACTGTAGAAAATTCAGCACTTGAAAATAACAGTATAATTTCAGTTGATTCCCAAGGGTCCTCTACAAGTAAATCAATTGCTATATTTTTTAACAATGGACTGAATTTGCCTCTTTCTAAGAAAATTACGGATTACTGCAACAGTTTGATTACAACTGGAAATCCTTTCTAATTCTTTCAGTCTTTCCTCAGGAATCTCCCTTTCTCGTGAGAGCAAGCTCTTGATATTGGAAAGTAAGTGTGGAATACAACAGAGATGGTATAGAACAAAATGCACCAACACATGACTATCCTGTTTTGGCAGGAAGATACTTTGTAGGAAGATGTTACTATGATATTTAGCAAAATATAAAGTGAGACTTTCTTCCTACTCTACCAGCTGCAATATATCATTAGATTACAGTCCACAAAAAAGATTTGTGTTCACTTGCAAGTGAAACTTTGTGTGACAAGGCTAATGTTATTATTATCGCTGGGTTTTGTGGTTCATTATTTGACACCCTTTATGAACACATTTTGGTTTTGAAAAAAATACTTTACCAGTGAATCACAAGTGCCGTATGTACATATAGATGATTTTACTTTTATCTTAAACATATGTTTTGATATGTGTCTAAGTAAAAAATTCCTTATTATATAATGAAAGAGCGGGTTCTTAGTTCTCCATGTAGCTTTTCCTCACATCCAGAGTGATTCAGCTGCTGAGCTGCAGAACAAGTCCAACTTGCTCAACATCTCTAGAGCAAAGTTATGTTCACAGACACTGTTCTGCAAGATAATGGAAAAAACTGAGAAGAAATTCTGTTAACTCCCTAGGCAAACTGGACTACTTTCATCAGTCCATTTTAAGTATATCGTTTACAGGGTAAGTGTTAACTTTTGTTATCAGTTATGTAGGATTCCAGGTAGTGCTGATTCTACTTTACATCTTCAATTTTTTACTGATATAATTTTCTTGATGTGAGTGAAGTTAAACCAGGATTTAGATCCCAACCTTGCTAGGTACTGAGTGTACCTGAGAAGTGAGTAATTTCAGATCTTACTAATATAGTAGGATCTGGCCCACATGCAGGTGGAAGGAGGAGGATAATACATTCAAGATTTCTTTATAGCTAAATGATGTTGTCCATCAATAGATATCTCTGGGAAAATCCTGGAAGTTTGGCTACTGACATTTCACAGAATCATAGAGGAGTTAGTGTTGGAAGGGACCCTTAAACATAATCTAGCCTCCTTTAAGTACTGAAAGACTGCAATAAGGTCTCCCCAAAGCCCTCCAGGCTGAACAACCCCAACCCTCTCAGCCTGTCCTCATAGGACAGGTGTTCCATCCCACTGATCATTTTTGTGGCTCTCCTCTGGACCTGCTTCAACAGGTCCATGTCTTTCCTGTGCTGAGGGCTCCAGAGCTGAACGCAGTACTCCAAGCAGGGTCTCACCAGAGCAGAGTAGAGGGACAGAATCACCTCCCTTGACCTGCTGGCCATGCTTCTTTTGATACAGCCCAGGATAGGGTTGGCCTTCTGGGCTGCGAGTCAGCTCCTGTCCAGCTTGTCATCCACCAATAACCCTCAGTCCTTCTCAGCAGGGCTACTCTCAATCCCTTCATCCCCCAGCCTGTATTGATATGGAGGCTTGCCCCGACCCAGGTGCAGGACCTTGCGGTTGGTCTTGTTGAATCTCATGAGCTTTACATGGGCCCTCTTCTCATGCTTGTCCAGGTCCCTCTGGATGGCATCCTGTCTCTCAGGCGTGTCAATCACACCACTCAGCTAGGTGTCATCTGCAAACGTTCTGAGGGTGCACTTGATTCCACTGTCTGTGTCACTGATGAAGATATTAAAGAGCACTGGTCCCAGTACGGACCCCTGAGGGACACCACTTGTCACCAATCTGCATCCAGACACAGAGTCATTGATCACTACCCTCTGGATGTGGCCATCCAACTAATTCCTTATCCACCAAACAGTCCACCCATCAAATCCATCTATCTCCAATTTACAGAAAAGGATGTTGTGGAGGACTGTGTCAAAGGCCTTGCAGGAGTCCAGATAGACAACTTCTGTAGCTCTTCCCTTGTCCATTGATGTACTCACTCCATCATAGAAGGCCAGTAGGTTGGTCAGGTAGGACTTGCCTTTGGTGAAGTGATGCTGGCTGTCTCAAATCTCCTCCCTGTCCTCCATGCACCTTAGCATAGCTTCATCTGTTCCATGATCTTCTCAGGCACAGAGGTGAGGCTGACAGGTTGGTAGTTCCCAGGGTCCTCTTTCTATCCTTTTTAAAAATGGGTGTAATATTTCCCTTTTGGCAGTCACCAGGGACTTTACCTGACTGCCATGACTTTTCAAATATCATGCAGAGTGTCTTGGCAACTACAGAAGCCAATTCCTTCAGGGCTCTGGGATGCATCTCATCAGGTCCCATTGAATTCTGTATGTTCAGGTTCCTCAAGTGGTCACAAATCTGATCTTCTCTTGCAGAGGGTGCAACTTTTCTCCCCCAGTCCCTGCCTTGTGATCCATCCACTCGAGAGGTGTGGGGAGAGAGACTGCCAGTGAAGACTGAGGCAAAGAATTTGTTGAGTACCTCAGCCTTCTCCTTGTCCATTGTTACCGGTTTGCCAGTTGTGTTCATTGTGGGGGGTACGCTTTCTTTGACCTTTCTTTTTCTGGCTGAGATACCTGTGGAAGCCCTTATTATTCTTTGCACCCCTTGCCAAGTTCAGCTCCAGTTGCACCTTGGCCTTCCTGACTCTATCCCTACACAGCCAGGCAGCGTTCCTATAGTCTTCCCAGGATACCTGTCCCTGCTTCCATTGCCTGTGAATTTCCTTCTTGCCCTTTAGTTTGACCAGCAGGTCTTGACTTATCCATGCCAGTCTCTTGCCTTCCGTTCCTGATTTCTTACACCTGGAGATCCAGAGATCTTGCACTCTGTGGAACGTGTCTTTAAACATATGTCAGCTCTGTTCTTCTCCCTTGTCCATGAGGGGATCTTATTGACTAATTGCTCGAACAACTGGAAGTTTGCTTCCCTAAAATTCTGGGTCCTGACTTTACTCTTCACCTGACCCATATCCCTTAGGACTGCAAACTCCACCAGTGCATGATCATTGTAGCCCAGGCTGCCTCCAATCTTGACGTCACCAATTAGCTTACTTACGTTGGTGACCAACAAGTCCCCTCTGATAGGGACGTCTATTTCCTGGCTTAAGAAGTTGTCCTCAATGCACTCTAGGAGTCTTCTGGATTGCCTACATTGTGCTACATTTCCAGCTGATGTCAGGGTGGTTGAAGTCCGCCAGCAGGACAAGAGCCCATGAGTGCGGTGTGTCCTGTAGCTGGAGTAAGAAGGGTTCATTAACAGGCTCCCGTTGATCCTGTGGCCTCTGATAGACACAAACCACAAGGTTCCCTTTGTTGCCTCAGTCTCCAATTCTTGCCTCTAAAATTTCAACCTGCTTGTGGCTATTCTTCAGAGACAGCTCTGCACACTCTATCCATTTCTTGACGTAGAGAGCAACGACTCTGTCCCTCCTTCTTCACCTGTCCCTTCTGAACAGCTTGTAACCACCAATAGCTGCAGATCTGATTTTAGCTATAAAGGGCTGCTGAGTATCACTTTCCGGCAGCTGAGTACCTGTGTTAGAAACAGACAGGTGTTGTAGTCCATTTTTTATATTTTTCTTAAGTTCACAAAACTTGCCTATTCTCACAAACCATTACTTACCCTTCCTTATGTGTACTGAACAAAGAAAAAGACAAAGAAAAATAATAAAAGGGAAAGGAAAAAAAAAAAAGAAAAAGAAAAAGAAAAAGAAAAAGAAAAAGAAAAAGAAAAAGAAAAAGAAAAAGAAAAAGAAAAATTCCCAAGCAAATTATAGATCTCGGCAAAAAAGATGCTGGTTTTACGTGTCACCAATAAAATACTATGCCTGAAAGTAGTCTGGTGCAATTGGATGCTAATGACTGCCTATATTTTTAAACATAGACTTAGAAGTGGAAATTACGCCTTTCAAATGATATATAGCCTCCCAGGCTAATTAATGTTCTCCTTTCACTATTGTGTCCAGCATAAAATTAAGCAAAAAAGCTCAGATTGACCCAGATATACTTCTATAAACTGTGTTGGAATTAGGTTAGGAATGAATGTACATTAAAGACTTTTCTTATAAGGAGCAAGATGAGCTTCCTCGATTCGTATCATATCTTTGGCTGCTGTCATTAAAGATGATGATCTGAATTTTAGTTGTCGGTTGCAGACTTCCAGTTAACTGTGTATGCCATTGAATTACCATCCTGAAATTTCTGCTCTGTTTAGATGACACCAAATACTGGATATTGCAGATCCTACTGAAAAGTTGTCCAAATAAAATGAACATTCCGGACATTAATTGAAGAAGTCTGAATGGCAGGTATGGCAAACTTGAGCAATTACAGCCTCCTAAATAAAGAACTCAGCATTCCATATGCTATCTTTTAGGCAGTTTAGAGTCTAATGACCAAACACGTTATGGTGGTGCATTATTCTAAGGAGTGGTATGAAACAGTAATGCTATTTTAAGGTTGAAGGAAGAGAAATAACAAAGGACTGTGTACTAGCAACTGTGGTCCAAAACCTTAAGGTAGAGTAGAAGTAGAAGATAGTTTGACAGACAGATGGTTAAAACAGGTGAGTCCCTGTTCCTAGGAGGATGTCAGATTAAATTTAGCTGCCATTTATCTCTTAATCTTGTGTTTGTTTCGCAATGAAAGTACCTACCCAATACACAAACACATTTTCAACTCCTCCAATTGTCATGTGGAACCATACAAATATAATTTTAGAGAAGTTGTGCTACATTAAAATCAGGTCACAAACACTTATTAATTAACAATCAAACATCACCTTTCATTTTTGGGACATTCAGGACATACTTTAAGTAGGATTCCTCCCTCCTCTCCTCTTCTGTTTTCCTCCTGCTCCTCCTCCCCATTCTGTCTACAGTATGGTGTCATATGTATTGGGATACATTTTTTACCAGATTTTAGACATCTGGAGCAAGAAGACACTATATCTATGCAACGGGTCCCTGTGTGTTCATAAGTGCTGATGAAAGAAGTTGTGTTGCTTCAGTGCTTTCTGTGTTAAAATGCACGGGGGTGTTCTTTTTGAGAGTTCATCTCTCATCATTCTAATTGACTTAATTTCACAAGTCCAAAACACAAATGTGTTGTCCTTAACAAATTGGTAGAAGGTGATTCCAAATACACTCATGACTTAAATTCTTGTATGTGATTAATTTAATTTTACTTGTACGTGGTTTCAAAGACCTCAATTTGCTTTTACAAGAAAAACTGTCACAATCAGAACAGGGCAGCTACAGAAATAAAAATTACATTCCTCAAATAATAAAATACTTCAGTAAAACAACATGCCTGAGTTAGAATCAGCAGAATTATGTGTTTACATTCACTAGTCAGACTCCCTTCACAGACCTGTTTGCAAGCGTGGAACTGATCTGTACTGGTGAAGTCAGAACATGGGTATGTTTAAAGCATTTTTGACCCTGCAGTTGATTGGATCCAAGAACATCCCTTGAGGCACTGACTGTGCATGAGCACTGGGCAATTTCTGTCCCCTGCAAACAGATCTTTTGCAAAAATGCTGATGAATATTTTCCTAATTTCCATCCAGCTATCACATACTGTAGAATATTTTGCATTGCTGTAAGCCAAAAAATTGAAACAGGGGGAAGGGGGGAATAATTTCCAGTATTTTAATGATTTAATAAATAGTTTTGCTGTTGACCAATTTGAAGAACAGTTAGCGTTTTTCAGGGAGCATTGAATGTGAGTTGGATAGCTGTACATTTACAGGGGGAGAAAAAAACACACAAAAAATCCTACTTGAGATGCAGCTAGGATGTTCTCTGTAGAGGAGAACAGCTGTGTAGAGCAGCTACCGTGCAGTAAATTCCCAGCCTGGCACTCTAACTTTCCTGTGTAGATAACCCCCAAACCCATTCAGGCAGGTCAATGAAGTGCTTGCTTTATTGCCATTAACGTGAGTTACAGCTGTTTACAATTGCTGCAAGACAGTCTAAATGGAGAAAGCAAACATTACAACATTAAAGGATGATCCCACTATGAAATGTGTCTCTGCAAAAATGATATTTGAAGTTCAATGTCTGTCATGTTTTCTAATTTCCCAGTTCAAATATGTTTAGCTTAAAAATTAAAAAGTTTATTCCATCTGCCAGCCCTGCATATTCAATTTTAAATTTGTAAGTGAGCCTGCTGCTTTTTAGCTCCAAATTCACTCATGGTGAAGATTCCACAAAAGAAATTCTCCTTACATTTTTGTTCATGACGTGTGAATCAGAATACCGCCTCTGTGTGTGGGTTCTCCTATGTGAAAAGGAGTGAAAAAGAAAAACAATAATCTATCATTGTTGCTTAAGTAAACAGACATGGCTTTTGTCTCTTGTAAAAGCTAAGTATTTGTCAGCAATAACCACTTTTTAAGAAAGAAGCTTCTTAGATGCCTAGCTTGCAAATTACTGTGACAAATCCTGTTTCAACTCATCTCTGTCAATATCAAACTCTGGATCCCACCCATATACAATCTGTTGAAACAAAAAATCAGCTTCCATTTCATTTGAGTTCATTGGGAGAAGTTTCCTCAAAATGCAACAATCCAACTTTTCAGTTGAGAAGTCAGACAATCAATATTAGGGCTAAGTGTCGCAGCTTGTCTTGCAAAAGAGATAGGACCATATATAGCTGGTTTTGAAAAACAGAAAAATTAGGCTCTTTCATAAGTAGTGTTGTGGTCTTTTTTTTTTTTTTCATTTTAGGAAAAAAAATCCTGTTCTTCACAGTAGGGAAGGAGATAAAACGTTGATGAAGAATCCTAGGGTTTTTTGACATATGTTGCCATAATGGCATGAACAGCAGAGGTCATCCTGCTAGGAGGAAGATTTGGAGAAGATGACTGTGGAGCCAGTAGGATAATAGAAAAAGAAGCACAATGTATACATCGAGTTGCTGAGTGTTCCCCTATCACCTTCCTTCTTTCCCTTTTGGTTTCAGAGCAATGAAAAAGGCCAACACTTCATAAGGTTTCATTTCAACTCCCCCCAAATTGACAACAGAAGAGTCTTGAAGAAATGACTGGGAAACAGTATGTGTTCTGAAGAAAAGAAATAAGAAGACAAAGCTGACAAAAAGAAAGTATCTTTCACCAGGTAAGGCTTCAAGAAGACATATTTTCAATTTTATGGCCAAGGAGTGAAAGTCAGGCTATAGCAGCGTCTAGATGTAATAAGCACAAGTAAGTAAAAGCAGCATTTACGATAGTGACACCAGCTTTACTTTTTAACTGAACAATATATGCTGACATAACCATTACCTTTCTCCTGTATATACTCAGGAATAAGTGCTGATAACATCAGAAAGGGACAGATTGTGTGAGCAGATTGTGAAAGGGATGTAATGGTAAACTGTGCTGCCGACTCATATTAGATGTAAAAGATAATGCCCTCTGCTGACTGACAGGCAGAGAAGCTATCAGGCCAGCGAAATTACCAGGGTTGTCTGTGGATTTTTTGTATAGACTTGCATGTCTTGTTGCCAAGAATATGTTACACTTGACACGGGAGTAGACGGAATGGAAAACTGTTTGCCTGCATATAGGAGGTGTAAAAGGAGAGGTAATTTCCTCCATTATTCTTTTTTTAATCTTAACAAGAATCCCTTTGGAGGGAGACAGGCAGAAGTTAAAGAAAACAGGACAACAAATCCCACTTTTGCTAGCATGCCTAGAAAAATGTATCAGGACATTCAATGTGAATATTTTTTTAAATTAAAAAGAAGAATTCAGAACTGGTGTTGCTGTCTCTTACTGTACAGACTTTTTGCAAATATTGTAAGTGATGAGTTTGTTAGCTAGGAAGCTTGAAAAAAGGTGAATTTAATTGTTTTTTTAGCATTGGCTGGAAGTGAATTTGAAACTTTTGAGACTATGTAATCAAACCAAAAATCTGAGGCTGTTATAGTCCTGCATCCTAAAAACCAGTTAACGTATGGGCTGTATGAATGCATCTTAGTTAAAGCTGCCAATAGCTGTTTGCATTTGAGTATCAAAAAATTTATGTGCTACAATCTGCAGCCCAGGGACTCTGTTGGCATAATTTTCTGGGTAACTTAAAATAAATAATATTTGAGAAAAGCATAAATTTCTCACAGACATTTTAGGAACAGATAATGGATGTGATTGTAATAATTAAGGATGACATGATTCAATATGAATTACTAAATCAGAAGTGCTAGTCATTGATAATATAAAGGCTCCATTGTTTGCAGCTAAGAAAAGTTTGAAACTAGGACTTTGGTGACTGTAGAGGCTTCTTGCCTCTTGACTTACAGTTTGTTAGCTGTGGTCTGAAACAGACTATTATCATCTAATAGACATGCAGAATTTGGGCAAGTCCATTTGACAGTTTCTAATTGCTTTACTGGAAGATTGTTAGGGAATATTGCTGGCAATATTATTGAGTTAAAGTTTTCCTTAGAAAATGTTTATATATTTATGAGGCTGCATTTAGAAAGGGATAGTAAGAAAGATATTCGTATTTCCGTACCAACTTTCTAATCTTTTCTTCCTTTGATGTTTCTGTAGGAATTGAGTTACTTCACAGGGTGAGAAGGGACAGACGATAGGTTCCTCATTTTCATATTTGCTTTGTTACTGTTAAGCAGATCTGTAATGACTTCAGGCAAGAGTTCTGTTGCTGAAATTATTACTACTTTAATTTAAAAAATGAATGTTTATTTTTTCCTTTATTTTTAAGTGATTACTTGTCTGGGAATATGTATGATTTATACTTAAACTTTATCATTTGTTATATATTTCTCTGGTGTGATAAAGCATATCAAACAAACAAGAAAAACACTGAGATAATAAATAAATTCATAGAATTGGTTGTTAAATGCTGAAACAGACATACTCTATGGTAATTGGGTATGCTTATTAGCATTTGAAATGTGGTAGTAGAATATGCAGGTAATGTTTGGTAGACAGCTGTTCTTGTCTGGAAACCCTGAAGGAAAAGTAAAATACTTTTCTACAAATTGTATATTTATAAAATTACTTTAATTTCAAAGTGTTAAAGGAGAAATAGAAAACCACAGAGCTGGCTGTAAAGATAACTTTTGAAATTTTTTGGTAGCTGAGTGAAAAATACATAATTGTCACTTAAAGGAAACAGTGGCTCCAGTGTTCATTAATTTTAATTTAAAATTTTTAGGAAAGGTTGTTTTCAAATGTCTTTCCCCACTAAAATTCTTCCTGTGTTCAATAGAATTGGTGGGATTTCATAGATAGAAATAAGAAATCTGAATTTGCCCTTCTAACTGTGATGAGTACTTAAATTATAGAGGTTAAATACAGACAAGGAGTTCCTGGTGGGAAGGAGGAGGAGTTACACCTGACCTACTCAGCCTGCTGACACCTCACTCTCTTACACTTCACTCTCTTCATTTCATTTTTACAACAAGGACCCTACAACAAATACTGGAGCCCAAGGTTCATTGTAGACCAGCTGTTGTTAAACAATATTAAAAAAATCGCATTAAATAAAACTTTTGTTCTTTTTTTCTTGTCTCTAATATTCTCATAGATATTTTATGTAAGTGGAGAGTAGAAATAAGAATTTTAAAGATGTATGATGTTAGTGCTCGGTTGACCGGGCTTTGATACTTAAAACTTGGGTTACTTCAAAAAATGGAGTCTTTCCTTTTTCTTTGGTAGAGCCTGACATACGCACAGTCTGGAGGTAGGAGTACACTTACATTATCCAAGTTGCTCAGGGTCTGGATGATACAGAAAAGGTCACCTGCACAGGTTTCATTTCTATCTTCCAACATTCACAAGGATCCTGACAATTTAGAGATTAAAAAAATGCAACATCATGGTTTATTCCACAGGCTTTGGTGATAGACACACTCTAAAATTTAGAGGATGTCTCACCACTGTTGCATGGAAAAAAACGAAAGTAAACATGTCACCATTTATTCCCATGTTAGTCTTCCTGCCATGATTACTCTGTCATTACTAGCAAATGCCTTGTGAAAGTGGTGGAAATCTGCATTAGAAAAGGACCAAACATAAGCAGACATAGAAATTTTAAGAAGTCAGTTCCAAAAGCGGTTTTGAAAGTCCTCCTAGATAGGGAACTCAGGATCACAATCACCTTCATTGCAAAACTGATTAAAGACAGTTGGTTTTACAGCTTGCAATCAGATCAAGCCTTTCCTCAGAGAGGTACAAACATAACTGTTACAGAAGTACTTGCTTCAAATTCTGTTTCCCAACAGAAACCTTCTCGTTGTGTCCCATTCTCCCCAGTGTCTGAGCTGATGGAAGCGGGGAACCCACCTGTAGCCCTGCAAGGACACCTGCCTTGTACTCACTACAGCATGATGAGATGAAGGGATTTACAGCAGCAGATCGGCAGCATGCTGCGTGTGGTGAAAGGAAGGAAAATCAGGCCTGGGAATGCTTTAGAGGTGCCAATAGGTATTGACAATCACAGTTGAGAATGTGGAACTGCGGCCATGGAGTGGCGACCAGGGACACAGTAGTTTCATTCTTTTCTTTTGTTTCTGGTCAGAATCTTAGCCTGAAAACTTGGCAAAGTTTTTTTCTGTGAATAAGGACAAGTGAAAAATAAATCCATTATGCTGAGTTGTTTCTAACCATTGAGCTAGACAGCTCTGACTCATTCTGTTCTCATACGTACTGTGCATACGCCCACTGTATATTGGCTGAGCACAGCCGTAACCTTGCAGTCAAGACAGTCATGTCTTTAATCCATTTTTACTACATTTACTGCCTTGATATTGAAATGCCAAAAGAACTTAATATGGGCTATTAAACAACAACTTCAGTATAAATTAGATACATTCTACTCTATAATCATGTATACCAGACTATGTCTATTTTCTTGGAGTGCGTAGAGTGACTCTTTACGTCTCTCAGTGTTTTTTCATTCCATCTTCAGGGACTGGCTATGATTATCAAGTAATATCTTCTAGGATAAAATATAACTTTAGATCGGTTTAAGTGTGACTGGTCATGTTCAACATTATTGTTTAAAGATAAACATAATTTTCACGGCGTCTTTAGATGCCATGTAAACTTAGGCTCAAATCATAATCTTAACAAAATAAATAGTGAAAATATGGGATTTTTTGAGATCTAAATGTAAACTTCAGATTTAAACTGTATAGTAAAAAATATATGATTTTAGAATTCTCTATTATGAATATCACAGACATATATGTGGGTTTATACACAGGTTATAAGTATATAACATATTTTTTGTATCTATATATATGCTGTATATGTGTTTCATATTTATGTATACATGTCTCATATAAATGCATATACATGTGTGAATGGGTGTGTATAATTATATAAATATTTATATAGATATTTAATTTTATATATATATAAATGTGCATGGTTATTTTGTTCCCAATTCTAAAAAGGAGACTTTATGTGTCCTCAGATATTTAACTTAACAGACTGGAAGTCCAACCATATATTCATCAGAAGAATTAAAGTACATGTGAGAAGAATGATTTGTTGGATTTTAAAAGATGCTATTTGTCAGTCTTGAGAGTTTAAATGGTCTGTTTATAATTTGCTTTTAAGTAAGAAAAGTCTGTTAGAACATCTGGTAAGGGTATAATTGAACTTTCCTCTCTAACATCATTCCATCCATTAAATACTTGGAAGGACTATATTAGATGACCTCAGACCATACAACAATTACAGTTACTAGGTTCAGTGTTTCAGCCTTCATTGTAGGACTTCACTAACGGTGCTGTTTTGGTGCTATTGCTAGGGAGAAAATATTATCTGAAATTTATAGGGGATTTAATTTGTTTCAGATGGCATTTTGGACTTGTACGGTACAAATTAAATGGTACTTTATTTATAAATAAATATTAATGGTCCAAATATTGTCTCGTCACAAGCCAGATTCTACTAACTTTGCTCAAGCCAAATAATCCTTTATTTTACAAGTAAGTCAGGTGATCTGAGCAAGATATTCACAGTTGGACACTATTTCATTGGTACAGAAATCACAAGTTTTTGTGTAACTTGTAGATGGATGACTGATGATGAAAGGTCCCTGTGTCTTCCTAATCTTCCTCTGCAATCTAGTTTTTCCACTGAATTCCTTCTCCATTACTGTGTAAAATATCATTATCTTGGCTCTCTGTAGGCTTGTCATCTAGACACCATGTCCAGTTCCTCATGTCCAGGTTGTGTCCAAGTCTTGCAGAGTTTTTCTGAATAATTCATCTAACAAACAGTTCCATCCTTTCCTCCACCTAAAACTTTCCCAAAGAGTGTACTTATCTTGTATTTAAATGACTGAAAAATCTGTTTTATTCATTGCCCCTCACAACACATTTTTTACCGATTTTTTCCAGAATGCTGTCATGTATTTTTGCTGACCTATTACTGTGAGTGCACGGCCCCTCTCCTCAACTTCCTAAAGTTCCCAATTCTCTATTACATCAGAAGTTATTTGCCTTTGTTTTCAAAGTTTTTACAGTCTTTCTTTACCTTGAGCTTTACTTCTTCTTCCAGCTTGAGATCCCGAGAGGCTGTCTCCTGTGTCTGTGTAACCCACAGTAACATCTTCTGTCACTCATTTCTTTGATTTTCAAACCATGCCTTTCTGCTTTCTCCCATGGTGCCCTTCATGCTTTAAAAGAGCTCATGTAGGTACCGTGTAACCTCCCTCTCATCCCTGCATAGAACTTACAGCAGCTGAGAGGTTTGTAGAAACTGTTGACGACAAAGAAGCTTTAGAGTGCTCTGCCCTACTGCTTACCCTGTTGAACACTACTGTTTAATGGCTTCTTTGTCTTCCTTTGTAAGTATCCTTGAGTTTCTTCATGTAAACCAGAAGTATGTACTGTCTTTCTGATTTGTGTACAACACCCAGCACAGAGATCCCTAATCTTTAACTGGAATTCCTGGGGTCTGTGGTAGCAGAAATAATAAATGATAAGAAAAAACAGCTTCTTGAAAGTGGCAGGAAAATTAACTCCTGACATATGTACAGCAAACAGCAGTTTGCTGAGACACATGAATCACACAGTGACTGAGTTTGTTTGCACATTGTGAGCTGCTTTATTCTTTTCAAATTTGTTCCTAAAGCTAATTGGGCAGATGCTATATTTTGAGCTACAAATAAAAAGTGTCTTTTATGTACCTGAGTTTCCCAATTCATTGTAAGAGCCTTACAATAGTTTATTTGTCAAATTTACATTTCACAAACTAACTTGTTTGTTAATTAAGAAAGACTCTTACAAATTTACCTCCTATAGTAGTTTGTCAGTTTATTCTTGTAAGCATTCTGGACCACCACATTCATCCCTGAAACTCTAAAAGCTAATGGTTAGAAGTGACAGTCTCAAATTATATAGTATTATCCTCTTTAGTTAATTTTTTATTTTATACAAATTTGTATCAGCCTAAAAGCTATAAAATTTTCCTTTTAAATTGTATTACTGAGTAAACAAAGTAAGGTGTTTCTTATTCCATTGCATTTTTTTGTTTATTTGAGGGGCTTTTAAATGGTGTGTGGTCATGTATATTGCAGGAATAGCTATAGTATATGCTACAAAAAAGTTAAATCTGGCACCTCAATCCTTGCTTTCCTTCCCAGCCTTTCCTTCAGCTTTAATATTTCTGAAATGATGACGATTCTTTTTTATTATCATTGTTTAGCGCTGGACCTTAACGTGTACTCACTGCCACCTCATTCTGCATACCTGAAAGAGACTCTCATAGGGTCCCCATTACCCCCCCCACTATTAGGGTAAATGTGTTTTACCCAGAGATGAACTGTACTTGCACTCCCAAGAAGTGAGACTGGATGAACTGCACCTAAATGAGAACTACTACACCACCAGAATGGTCCACTGGTCCTTCAGTGCACTGGTTCGTACTTACTATTTTCAAAATCTGCTTTTCTTTTGAGGTCCAACAGGTTACAGTGATTGTATAACTTTTAACTAACTATACTGCAGCAGTCTGCAAAGTACAAAAGGAAAGAGATAATGACAGAGGCAAGGTTTGTAGAGAGAAGCAAAATAACTTTTACTGTGGTTGTAGCTGGGAATGTAAACAAGCTTTCAAGCCTCCTCTGAAAGAGAAGCAGCAAACTGCAAGCTGGAAATGAAAGGATGAGTTCCAAAGTACTTTGGCTTTATCAGTGGGTTCAGCACACATTATATATTTGAAATGAATTTTTGTCCTTTGTTTCTGTCATTAGGTTGTTTCAGAGCCCTGCTTGAAACCTTGTGTGGGAACAGGACTGTTAGGCAGGAAGCAATGTTTTTTGCTGCAATTTCTTCACTCATCTACAATGGCGTTTAGTGGCTGCTGTGCTGAATAGGATTCATCTTCTTCTCATTACCCCTCATCGGACCTGGTTTGTGTTCTCAGTGCCTCTCACTCCATCACAGCTAGGGACAGATAAGGAAAGTTAAGACAACATAAAAGAAATGGTGAAGGCAGTTGCCTGATCCAACAATTTCTCAGGCCACAATGGTAGGAGTAGCGTAGATAACAGAGACTTTTTCAGGTAGGGAGAGAAATGAGAAGAGGAAGGATAAGACCTGAATCAGGAAGGGACGTTCTTCAAGGAAAGTTTGGAACAGAACAGAATGAGCTAAAAGGGGCTGGAAGGAAAAATAATTTCATCAGAGAGAAGAAGAGGGGAGAAGAAAATCACAACAGTAAAGGATTTTGAGATGACTCAGACTGAAGGGGAGAGAATTTAACAGAAGGAAAAAATCTGGAAAGAAAAGAAGCTGAATCAAAGAACAAAAGGAAAGAAAAGTGTCTTCTTTTCTGTATTTTTTTCTCTAACATGTAAAAAAAAAATATCTTGTTTCTGTTGGATATTTATGCCCCATATTTCTTTCAAATAGCAACAAAAATAACATCACTAGTCTGGACAGGCTTTCAGCAGTTATTGATATTTCAAACCAAATATCTAAATTGTAAACCTGATGAGAATAACTATTAATTTTAGTGGTACACATTTGGGAAGTTCAGTGGATTTTGGTTGCTTTAAAGTACACAGTAAATTAGCATTTTCTCAAATCTCAAGATATTGACAACATCCAAGTAGAATGAAAACTTTTCTCTTTTCTCAGCCAGGTGTTGGGTAGTTGATGAATACGGGATCCGAGAAGATGCAATGTTGGCAAGGATTGCCCTGACTGAGACATATATACATTCACACGCAGACAGGGAGTCTGATACACCAGAACAAGTGGAACAGATGCACCTTGAGTAGGCAGCCTGTAAGTGCTCAGTATGGCGCATGTGTCCCAGGTTGCTGAACGCACAGTATGTGTGCTTTAGAACTAATCTGTACATAAGCTGTGGTCATTTGTTGGGGGAATATAGACATCAAGTAGCCTTTGTAGAGAGGTAGCCCAGGCTTCTGTATATTTGCAAGTTCAAATAAAGTGCAGGTGCCTTTTTTTTTTTCACTTCCCAGACAGAATTTCAAGAGTGAACATATCATAGGAAACCAGTAGGTATACGCACATATAGAATCCTGTCCAGAGATTTATATTTTGTCCTACACATGGGGAGCTGGAATCACAAAGCAAATTGCAATTGAATGTTAAAACTCAGTTTGTGGCATTCATCTGCATGATAGCATTTACATATATTTGAGAGAGACTCTTTGATCCTGCATTTTCCATCGAAACTTGTTACAAGAAGAAAAGAGAACTGACACTTAAAAATGTTCTGACCTAACACATCTCTCTTTCCTGCTTCCTGCTTTGTTTCTCTCCTGCCTCCTATAAAACCTTCCCTGTATCCAGCTTAAATCCAAAATGTGGAAAACGTATAAAGATAACTTGATCATTGTGCTGAAGTGGAGCTGTAATTCTGTAGCACACATCTGAGGATTGTCTGAGAGTTTTTTTAGTGTTTGTTTCACATATGTTTGGGGTTTTTTTAAAAGGCATTTAAATAGAAAGGTAGCTTTCCACGCTACTGTGCTGTACTTGCCATACACAACAATATACTCTCAGCTCAGGAACAGCCATATGAGACTTCATGGCTGAAGAAAGAGCAGCTTTTTTGAATGTTTTAATTCAACCTAGTAGCAATTCTACAATTCTTCTGCTCTTAAATTTCTTAGATGAGTTTTTCACTGTGTAAAACTATAGGTTCAGAAGATGTGGACTAATTTTTACCTTTGTGTTTGAATAAGCATACCCGATTATGGCAAGAAATCATGTCAAGGAGTTGAACATATTGACACAGGAGCAGTTTGGTGCAAAAGGGTCTTCTTGACAAAACACCGGTAAAGTACAGGATTTGCAGATCAAGAGCTTTCCTTTTTTTGTGTGCTTAAATATTTTGTGTGTCTTCATCCATTCACTGCTGCAAATGTGGATGCCATTTTTTTCACTTGCATGGATGTAACAGGGCATTTTCCTTCCTATTCTCATTTAGCATAGCTAAGCTGACATTTATTTCCATATAACCTTGTGCACCCTGCTCTTTGTGTTGTAGCAAGTGAAAACTGTGGTGAGTAAAAACATTCTTCAGAAAATATTGCTTTTTTCCTTTGTGTCTCCAATCTGCTTTGTACCTACAAAGTCTGTGAATTCTTTTGCTGTAAAGGGAAGCAGTATGCTGCTGACAGCTCAACCCCCAATAATGTCAATCAATAATGCTCCAGGCTAAAAAAAATATCTGAATACTACAGATCTTGGGGTTTAATTTCATTTCTACTCCTACCCATCAGTTTCCAAATAACCCATCTTTTTACCTGTTTAATACTTCTTTCTCTGATGCCTACACAATTTCTCTTATTCTTCAAAGTCCTACCATGCTCTATGACAAGACCTTCCTAACAAGACCCTCAGGAAAAATACCACAAAGATGAAACTGCAGAGTGTCTGTTGTTCTTGCTGCTGTTCATAACTTTTCTGACAGAATAGGTTGTTGAGGTGAAAATGCTGATTTAACAGAATTGAAATTATTAATATTAACTGAATGGAGGTCTACGTACTTAGGAGACAACTTACCTTTCTGAACTCCCATTTCCTTATAACCTGACCCCAGGTGCAGGCTTGATAGTCATTTCCAAGTTCCATTGACACCAATTTTCCTTCCCTTTAGATCCAAATAGGGAACTAGAGACCCCAGAGCTTCTGAGCATCACATTTACCACCTAACTAATCTTGTCATCTGCCAGCGTGGAGGACTTCAAGGCTTCCCTGGTTAATCGGAGGACCTGATGACCAATTCTTGTTATTTCTGGCTCAAGAGGTTACTGACAAGCCAAGGGAACCAATCAGCCTGGGTGTCCATGAGGTCATTTTGGTTCCAAAATTTCCTGGCTTTTATGAACTTCTTTCCCGTTGAAAGTATTGTTTCTTATTCAAGGTTACAATTTCAACTTCATCTCTCAAGAATTCAAACCCACATTTCTTCACAGAAAAGACTTTCCACCTTTTCACTTGCCAACAATTTTCCTTTGTATATAATAGCAGCAAACAGACAATCTACTTCTTCATTCACATATGACTCTCCTTTAAGTTTGTTACTCTCTCCTGTCCAGATTTATCTCATGTAGTACTACCTTGGTTAACAAGGTAATCCTTTGCTCTGTCTTTGTACTTTTGCTACTTCAGGTAGCTTCAGTTTTCAGACACTCTTTCTTTTTCAGGAGAAGGGAGGTTCTTTTAATAACTTTTCCCATTTTGCAATGGATTTATAATTTTGATTTTCAGAGCACCACTATCTTTCATTCAGATCTTGATAGGCCACAAGTGCAGGTGTAGGTCTCTCAGCTTTTATCCAGAGGGGCTTTCCTTTTATCAGGTTACATGGTTGTCTGAGCTGGATATCTCTCATTGCACTCTCATTTTGACATGCAGACATCCCCTGCCATGACCCAAGTGAACTTCCAGTGTAAACTAGGATGGAGAACCGGATTCAGCTTGGTGGCATTGAGCCTTAGCTGCTAAATAAGTAGCGCGCATTAAGTCCTGTACTGTCCTGCACTGCTCCATTGGCCATCTGGCTTCTGAGAAAGCTCTAAAATTGTCACATGTGTTGGCTGTGGTTTTGTGTAGAAATGCTAATTTCTAAGAAGATTTTGTCTACATTTATCAGCAAAACATTGAGAAGACAGTGATCTGGGTATGGTGATGCTCAAAATCTTTATAAACCTTGATTTAGTTTAACTTCCACTTTATCTCCACTAAATACAATTTGGTTTTATAAAATAACCACCAGCTTTGCCAGTTGAGCACTTGACTATTTCATATTCAGCAGTCTGACATAACTTCTGTCTATATATTTGCTATACCGTAAAGATTGTTATGTCACTTTATCAGAACTCTAAAAGAAGTCTAACCCCATATCTATATGTGCAAACTGAATTGGAAGAAGAATATAGCAACTTACACATATTCAGCTGATATGAGACCCACGCAATGTGGTGAGTCTTCTGCATGTCCTTGAAAATCAGCTCCATGTCACATCTTTACTGCTTGCTGAAACTCTTCTCCAGTCAAGTCTTGTCCAGTCTAGTCTTGTCTAGTCTCATTCCAGTTCTAGTTATACCTCTGCGCTGAATTCCTCACCCCTTAGCATTTAATTCTTAAATTCCTAGATTGCTCTATCCTTGTTGAGTACTTAATCTAATTATGTGTTCATAATTATTATCATGTTCTTTCCTCCACCTTTTCCTACAGAAATGTCAGGGCGCTGCACAAGCCGGGGTTTCCCTGGGGGCCATGAGTGGGGAACACTGGGGCAGCAGGGCAGAACCTCACAGCCGGGGTGCATCCCACTGCCCCAGCAAGGGAGCAGCACAGCCAGGAGGCAGCTGGAGCAGCCGAAGCTGAGAACATCAGGCACCTCCTTGGGGACCAGGCTGGGTCAAGGCCAGGCAGGGCTGTTGGCCCACAGGTGGGGGTCAGGATCAGGCCTGGTGAGAGGAACCAGGGTCATACATAGCCCTGGAATGGCCAGGAAGGGTCATGGTGATGTTAGTGCCCTCAGGGCCCTGACAACTAATTTGTTATTGATTCCTGCCCTTTCATTTGTTCGTATCTTTAGGGTAACACAGGTGATCATAAATGAACATCATATTCCAAATTGGTCACATCGTGTCCTAGTGGTTTAATGTCTTTTTGTATTCTTCACAAAAAAGTAGCTGATCCGTTTCACGCCAGTGGAAAATACTGACATTTAATGCTGAATTTGAAACTAATTAGGATCTTTTGATTTTTTCAGAGTTTTCTTTTAAGTACATTTTGAGTTATTCTTTTCCAGAGGTTAGGTTTTTGACAAAGACAATTTTTCCCTCCCTTCACCCTTTCTCTCAAATTGAATGTCTTAATGAAATTTTTTCAGGAGAACTTCAGGATATGTGGGAAGTACAATACAGAAATTATAGTTAGTTTGAGATATCCTTTGCTTGTTAGTTGATGACACTGAAACATTAGTCTGGGAAAAGTTGGTGGAGAAAGATATTTAAAGTAACAACAACTCAACTGAAAGTTGACTAGTATAGATAAGTTATGTATTGCATCCAGCTCAGCTGAAAGCAAATGCAGAAATACACAGACTATATGGTGTGGCAGTACATTTCTTAGGCTTGGATTCTCTGAGGATAGTAGATGACGAATGGAACAGAGAACTGGGCTAAAAGATTATGTTTCTGTTCACTGTCCTCAGACTTTGACCACAGAGAAGTCACCCGGCCAGTTCAAGTTTCCATCACCATGTCTGTAAAATGTTTTCTCATCTTTGTAAATCTTGGTAAAGTGTTTGTAAATAATGTAAAGTGTTCCCAGATCCCCAGCTGAACGATGAAAAAAATGCAAGGTGTTATTGATATCTTATCCAAGTACAAACAAAAATATGCACAAATGTGCAGCAAGGAAGCTTTGGACAGCAGGCATCTTTAAACATGTGCAGGAAGGAAGCTGCTTAACAAGACATTGAGAGGTTAAGGCGATGAATGAAGCTGTAGATGACTGAAAATGATCTCCTTACAAAATCTGTTTTGCATAAGAGAGATGAGTTACATGTGAGAAGAAGAAAAGTTGCATTGTTTTACAATTATGTGGTTTAGAAAATAATTTATAAAATGCAAATTCTATGCAGGTTCTAGTCAGATTGCATCTGTGCAAGGTAATATCCTCTCTGGTACTGCATCCCTTCCTTATTATGCAGTCATGAGTCCTAATTGGTTAATACCCCATAGAAGTAATAAAATGCCTCTTTACAACTATATGATGAAAATGATTTCTCTGTCTGCCTGGCTTTCTGTAGGATTCCATTGGGTTTGCATATCAACTCTTCACTGTATTTCCAGAAGGCGTATATTAAAGCTTTCATAATAATTTTAGAAAACTTGTACCTTTCAAACCCATGGTCTGAAGTCCTAAAAATGTAAGGAGTACTCTTTTGATGACTTTGGGATAAAAGTGATAAGAGTCTTGCTGGAGATCCAAAGTGACAGGAGGTTCTGCCAACATTTTCTGGCAACTGAAGGCAAATGAATGGAGGGCCCAGTCTTTGCGTGCACCTCAGTTAACGTGGTACTGTGCAGCTTTTGTTAAAATTCAGTCTAAGTTGGGATTGTTAAATGCTGCAGTATCTAACAGTGAGTTCTCTTGGACAGCTGGGTGAGGATGCCTGGACAAGCAAAAGGAAACCCACAGCGTAATAGAAGGGGTCTCTTCATGGTTGATTCAGGAACAAAGACTTCTTCAGGATACTGCATGCCAATAATTTCTCCATTAGCATCACATACGTGGTTTGGACAGGGATAAGCAGAAATGAACAGTCATAGGTAAATTCATAATGCTGTGAGCCAAAACTGGTTAAGCTGCAGCAGCGGAGAGTGGCAGTCTCCCCAGGGAGATGCTCTCATCTAGGCTCATGTTGATCAGAAGCACTCTGAAGTCAAGAATTTGGGTTTTTTTTTAAATATTTGCGTGCAATTCAGATGATCAGACCTTCTTGTCCTTATTTTCGTCTCACCTCAGGCTGAGAGTGAGATATGCAACATCGTCTAGTCTAGAAGATGGGCTGCAAAGAACACTCAGAAATAACAGCTGAGATGTAATGGTAGTAACAGGTACCTCATAGACGAATCCTTTGGTTGGCTATGTTAGCATGCATCCTCTAGTCTGGGGAAAAATAAAGCATGTTACCGCAAAACACTTGTGATTTAAATACTTACACCATTGCTGGCTTGTGAATACTGCTTCACACCTACTTCAATGCAAATGGAACTAAATCACTTCCCTCACCCATCTCCCCACTCCATAGACTGAAACAGTCTTAGCAGAGATGCCACAATTCATAGACCACTTCTAAGCTAGGTCCATGGTTTGAGAAGTAGCTCACATCCCCATTTGCTGTTTGTTGGGAGACCGGTCTAGTCAAATGTAACCTGAGATACTCCAGACAAAACTGAAATCCTAGAAACACAGTAGCTCAGATAAATAACAGTGTTGAGAAGACATACATCTGTTTTGGGGATGGAAACTCTGAAAATAGGTGTGGTGAAAGGAAACAATAGGTCATAACCTGGCAGTTGATCCTAGCCATTTTTTAAGCTAAAACTGTTTGAGAAAAATCACCACTTCATGGATTTGGTTTTGTTCTTTAAAAGGTCGCGTTTGAAAGCTAGTTAGGGTTTGGCAACGAAATGAGACCTCAATGTCATAGAAATAGTCCTGTGGCTATAAAGATCCCTCTCTCAAGCATATCACTCACTTTCTATATGCTGGTTAGCCTCATATTTTTACTTGCAAGGGACAGTTAGAATCTCTAATCCATTTTTTCCCTGCTAGAATAAATACATACTGATACAACACTTTATTTCTAACTTTGTTGCTGAAACATCAAAGTATTTCTAATGAGATTTTTAAATAACTGCCTCTTGCAACACAATTTTAATGTATATATCAAATTACCTAAGTATGAAAACAAAGTGCTAAGCAAAAGCAAGCAACTTCTTCCTCTTAAATTCCTAAAAGAAGATTGTAAAGCAGTTCTGCAATGCAATGCGGATGCCCAAAACTACTTCCAAGTCTTTTACACTAAGGTGTCTTTACTGTGAAGGAAGAATTCAGCTCCTTTGTATTTCAGATAAATTAAGGAACATAAGCTTTTCTATATGAAATTAATCCCAGCCTTTACAAGTATTAATAGCAAGATGTTAATGCTGCAGTTTCAGGAGCATTTTGGAATATATTTATTACTATGGTGATCTGAATGGAAAAAAACCCTAATAAAGAAAACTAAGCCTGCCTTTGGGACTCTAACCACATGAATTCAGAGACTATCATTACAAACAACAAAGATATTGGCTTAGTTAATGACAAGAGAAGGTCTAATCACAAAATTTCAGAAGTAAATAGTCTGTTTAAGGTTAGATTTGCACTGAACTGGGTAAATCCTGATTTTGCCACAGAAAATACTCTTCCACTAAATACAAAAACAGTTTAACCACAGTAGCATGCTGCTGTCTTTGAATTTATAATAGTCTCACCTTTGTCTCAGTTTTCCAAACTCAGATTTAGTTACATAAAAGTCATCTATTTCTCAAATGTTTTTGCTCTTCTCTAGTGTAATTAAGGATCGGATTTTAATCTTGAAACCAGACCACTTTAAAAGAAGAATAATAAATTTTCTATTTCACCCTCTTAGAATTTAGCAAGCTTGGGGGATTTCAAAATGAACTGCTTTTGCCAAAATTTTTAAACTTCTGTTTAGTAATTTCTCACTTTCAATCAGACATTGCAGCACTGAGCCACTGAATTTTTAATTATATTCCAATAATTTAAAATACTCCCCTCTTTTTTCCAGGCCTGCCGTCTTCAAGAATGAAAAGACAGCAACTGCATTTGCTGTCTCTTAAATTTTGTCTTTCACTTTACTAGTGGCTTATTATTCCCTCTCTTTCTATTAGTTTATTAAATTTTAAAGGCATTTAATGTATTTTGCACTTACATTTTCCACTAGTATATAGGATTTACTTGTAAGAGATCCCTTTTTATTCCCTCTTAAAATGGTAATGACTGTGAGAGCAGCAGCGTCTTCCCCTAAAAATGCCAACAACTTGAGCTTTATGAATGAACACAGGTTTTGTGGTTAGAAAGATCCATTGATCATTAGTTTGAGATTGTTATTTTTCTTTGTAGACTTCAATATTAGACTGATTTATTAAAGTTAGTTCAGAGAAAGGATCATTCTTTTTAAAAAGAGTGTAGATATAACTTGAGCTTTGAGAGAAGTGGTAAAGGAAGAAAACAATGGGATTACTCCAGGGACACGAGGAAGCATGAGGAGGAAAGTAATGGCCAGGTTAAGAGGCAGATGGCAGCCAGTGAGTTTAAGGTTGGTTGTTTTTTTTTTCCAAATTTTAGCTAGATCTGAAAGGAAAACTGGAAATCACTAATGATATCTAAACTAGTAAGGAAATGGGAAGGAGAATTGATGGGGGCGGAGAAATCTCTCCACCTTCTGTGTTCTTGTGTATGAGGAGTTTAACCCAGTCCAAAAAGCACAGCATCAGTTAAATCCACATTTATTGCTGTGCTTGTCCTCATACAAATTCCTAGGTCTGGTATGCTTGTAATAGTAGGCTAATTCATTCTACCTGAACAAGTGTTTTTTCTCACCAGAAGGATGCCCTCTTTGAACGCAGCCATGTCAAAATATCTTCCTTTTTCTACATGATGAACTCTGTTCTACATCTATCCTGCTGTTTTCAGGCATCCGTAGGGCATTTGAACTGTATAGTGATGAAACAAACCCAGGCAGTTGGGGAATCACTCACAGACAATTTCAGTGAAGCTAATGAATACATGGATGGATGCCATTTCCTGACAGTACCAGTATAAGCAAACTAAGAAATTTCTTAGTGGACAATGTTTCTGTAAATTATTCATATGATGCAAACTCTTACTGGGTTGTGAATGTCCCATGAAAAAGCACTAATGTCCTCAGTGGCTTCCATTTCATAAGGTTTTCTCTCTCAGCTTTTGTATAAAGGTATTACTATGTTTTTCTCTCTCCATCAATAGAAAACATCAGAATTTTCTGACTGAACTCTGGACTGTGATTGAAAACTAAACCTAAAACTTACTTAATTGATTCATTGTCTCACAAGGAAACTTATTGAATTGATGCATTGCATCATGGCATCTAAACTTGGATATTTCATATATTCATTTGTTCCACAAGACAAAAATATCTTCACACTTTATATGAAAACCATCTACTTCATGAAAAAGAACTGTTTAGTCAAAAACAATTATACACAAACAGTTTTGACAGAAAATATTGATCAGTCCCATTTATCCATCATTCATGCTGAATGTTAATTGGACATATCTGGAAAAAATACTCTATCTGAATTTGGTATCTTTACTAGTAACATTATGTAGCTCTGATGCTCAGTGATCCTTTGTTCTCAGGGCTCAGCTAGTTTCCCTATGGAAATGAATTTTGACCTCCAAGGATTAATATGAGTGTTAACTAATGACAAACTACTATTGTGTCTTGTATTTGATGTGTTGCCCATTCATTTCTTAAAATTCAAATGCTTTCTCATACTTGAATGTAGCCACCTAGACTCAGCTAATAAAATAATTCTAAATATAATGCTAATATCAAACAATTCTGGAAGGGAAATTTCCTTCTACTTCAGGGAAAGCAAAAATACTTACCTGGATGCCAGTTAAGATTCAGATAATTTATACATATATGTTATGAATTTTACATTTCTATGGGAAACAATCAAGTTAGGAAATGGTGGAACAAGATGGCTTGTTGATTTTTTGGGGATTTTTTGGTACAACCTTCTTCTGCATATGTATTGTAATTCTTTATCACATAATCACATAGTAATGTTTCACAGGAGACATGCCTCATTCAGGAAGAATGGAGACTGTGGTATGGAATGAATCATAGCTTTATAATAGCTAAGGTTGTTAGACAAAGGAGTGTTGCTTTGTTTGTTAGAAAAACGGGACATGTGGAATCTACAAAGCAGGAAGTTTTGTGTTTATAATACTGTTCTGGGATCTGGATGCTAAACTCCAGCATTTTCTTGAGTAACTGATGGGTGTTTCTTATTTTTCTGCAACTCAGCCTCTGAAGTACATGAAATCCATTGATAGGGTCTTATAAAAGATAAATTGATCTTTGCGGAATGTTCCTTTGAATGAATATACAATGGGGAAGCACAGGTGGAAGTGAACAGTTCTGTATTTGGTGCAGAATTTTGAATGGTGAGCTGTAAATAACACATGGAAATACAACCTGACTGAGAATAAAAACCATTTTTTAATACTGTAATTGCTCATTCAGTGCCACTATTCATTGTGTGTCCTGAATGAAGCAGGACTTCTGTGGAAAGAGCAATATACAGCCAGAAACTTGAAATCTGTGTTAGTAAACACAGGGGGAATTAAAGTTGACCAGATCACCTTACTGAAGTTGACTCACATCCACCCACCATGCTTTACAGGGAAAGCAAACATATGCTTATTTGAACTCATGCATGTAGAAATATCTTTAGTGTTCTTTTATATAACTGGCTCCACAATCTGCCAACCAGCGTAGTAAAATTTTTTGCCCCTTTAGCAGGTTTGATGAACGAAGCAACAAAGATTCTCTCCGTGGAAGACCAAAGTTTATATTCAGAATTCAGAATGATCTCAGTGTCCTCTCAAATGGTACTAAAGCTTCATTCTGTCTAATACAAATACCTTGTATGTCAGCTTCATTCATTTCAGAATCACACTTGGGGTTTTTTTTCAGACATGTGATATTGACAAATATGATAAGATTTCTTCTTTTGCATCTTCCAACAGATGGATTCTGCTTTTAACAGAAATTCTTAATTCCTAAATGCATGCATTTGCAGATTTTATCATCAGCTTTCTTTCCATCTCTGTAACTTCAGTCTTGAAGAATCTTCTTTCCTCCTGCTATGTCATCCTGATTGTGTTTCATATTATGTTAGTCCTGTAGTGCTTCCTATTCCTTTGTGTACAGGTCCTTCCTGAAGACCAATAAATAGGTTATTTCATACTACACCGTTCTTAAGCAAAACCTCATCTTCTCTATATGAACTAATAATTTCTAATATGGACCATCTTCATGAAATCCAAATATATCACATCTGTTTAAATTCCTGATCTAGAAAAAAATCCAGTACTGGATAAATCTTGCACAATATATGTTCTGTAAATTCAGATTTTATCTTATCTTTTAGCTTTCTTATGCTGCAGAAAAAAAAAAAAAAACCCACAACACAAAAAACACAAACCCAACATTCTCACTATTTTAAACCCTGCTAACAATTTTGAGTCCTTGTACAATTTTGTAACTTTCTCCTACTACTTTATGACATGAAGTCAAGAGTTGCTTTCAGACGTGTATCTTTTTTATTTAACCTTCCATTTACACCTGATTCTCTTTCCTAGAATTAAAATCTATCCTTTGCCTATATATAGTGTATGCAGCAGATATAATTATATTTCCTTGAAAGTAACCTTGACAAAAAGAAAACAACAGAAAAAAACCCATAGGCATGGTTCTGATGGGTTCTATGACTGGCTTCTTTGCTGACTCCAAAGTTGGCTTGATTTCATCAACAGTAACGTTTTGGTTGCAGTTGTCAAAGGGTCAATTTGCTGTAGGGCTGTTCTGTCCTTTTAGATGGCATTTAATTTTCAGTTGTATAAAAATGTTCTGCCTCTTACATGGTGTTCTACAAATGCCTTATGACATCCATTCTCAACATCTTTTATGGTGAAGCAATGCCTGGCTCCCCTATGTCTTTATTTATTACAGTGTAAAACATATGCAGTGCGTTCTATCCTCTGCATGTGTTTTGCCTGTTAATAAATATAGATCGGTTCACTTCATATTTCTTTGCAAGTCAGAATTTAAATCTCATTCTGTCCTTGATATTCTGATAAACATACTTCTAGATGCAGTCATGGCACCTTCCCTTGTCCTCTTTTCACTTATTCCAAGAATTCACTGTACTTGTTTTCTTGTTCAAAAATATATTTTTAAGACACAGTCATTATACTACATTGCTCTCTATTGTTTTTATATATAGCTGTGGTTTATATAAGTGCTGGTGGCAATGCCTTACTGTGAAAATTCTATATGGATAGGCTGGAGAGGCTACAATATAAAAATATATTTTGATAAAAATTCTGTAAAGAAGAATGTCACGTTCTTTTCTTAATGTAACAAATCATTATGTAGAAGGCTGAACTTGTATCTTTGTTGTCATTTCCAGAAAAACAAACTGCACCAACCTTTTAAAATAGCTTTAAAGTAGCTGTGTAAATTATAATATAATTTCACAGACGGGATTTATTTTCTTCTCCCCATGAAAAAATGGTAGAGAAGAAATCTCAGTTATACTTTTTGAAAGTTTTACTCATTTACTGGAAGACACTAGAAAATATGCACTTTGGTTCTTTGTAAAGTCCTGAATTGTATATAATCAACTTGAAGATGCATTGGCAATGAAATATTAAATCCAGACTCGTTAGCTCTGATTCTGTCATTAGCAATAATTAATTTTACGGTATGGGGAAAAGCTGGATCACTCGGTGTCACTAAGAATCAAGGTTTAAATTGCTGCAGTGGTTTAAGACACTACAAACCTACAGAATAATGTTGCCATCTCTCTTTGGACCTCACTTGCAGCAAAATTGGCATGAAGTCAGCAGGTGTTCACCAGTTTCAGTGCAAAGTCCAGCAGTTTAGGTTAGACTTTTCCCAGCAGTGGGTTGAACCACACAGTTGGATACTGCTGTTGTTGAAAACTGTTTACATACTTCATTCTGCAAATATGCACACATGAGATGACATAATGACAGCTGAATCTCTGCAATTGCATGCAGACACTGTACTTTTAGCTTATGCCATATCTAAAGCGACAGTACCTTGATTTAGATCTCTTTTACTGAGATTTAAGTAATTATAAGAGAGGCTCAATGGGGCTCACAGTATTACCAGAGATCAGCCGATGGGCAATAATTGACTGAGCCACTGCATCTTGATTGGTGTGCGTATGTGAAAGCTCTGTTTCCCTATCTGAAAAAAAGAGATAATGTTTCCTCTCAGTTCTCAAGAGGACACTGTACGGATTAAAGTTTGCACACTGCTTCAAAATGTAAACTACTACATGAAATGAATCAAGCACTAAAACGATGCCACCCTTTGGAAAAGATAAGTGAACACATTCAGTCTGCCAGAGAAAGCAAAGCAGTCATGCACAACGTGAATATTTCCTCTCCAAGACGTGAAAGTGTGGTGTGGATCTCTAAATACTAGAAAACTGTCAAAAGGGTCAAAAGTCTAAAGCATGAGAAAATAAACAAGAGACACGTTACTGTAATGTCTTTTGTCTAATTAGGTGTACGTGTCTTTAATGTAGTGGTGTGTGCATATGTGTGCAGTCGTACAAAATTTTTTATGGATTTGTTGTTGACAAATTATCTGACAGACAGTCTGATATTGCTGTGGAAGTGAACTTAACTCCACAGTCATTCTGTGAACAGCTAGATTTATTTGTCATTTATCAAAGTTTAATATATGCAGTCTGTCTCGCAAAGAGCAACAGTGAGGAAAGGGGAGTGAGGAAAAAAGGAAGAGTGTAGCAGACTACAGTTTATGCTTTTGAAAGTGTCCTAGCTTTACACTGCTTGCTCTGTTTAAAAAAAAAAATGATCAAAGGACTGGAATTGCTTTGTCCTTTGAGAGTTGCCTGGCAAGTGCTATGTGATGACTAGCTTTTGTGCTGCTCAAGCAGCGGTCTGTTCTGCGCACTGTCTGGACTCTCATTATCGCTCATCTGTCAAACCTGCTGCTGTGAAAAGAGCTGGGGTGGAGGTCAACTTGTAAAGTAGCAGCGGCTGAAGCAAAGAGATGTGCTCTCCTCTTTGGTGATTTAGTTGTCAGTTCTCCTTCTCTAATGCATTTAATCCACCCTCCATGACTAAGTAAGTGCCGAATGTTGTATCCTTCCTTTGCACTCTGATCTGCCCATAAGAAGTGCTAAAGGAAACCTTTTATTCCCAACAACTCCAGGAATTTGTTGGGATCCTGTGACTGAAGGATGACAAAGGGATGTTGTTGGTCCTTCTGGAGAATTCAGAAGAGTCAGGTTGCACAGTACGTTTCTTCTTTCAAGAATCAAGCAAGAACAAAGATCTGACAAAGGTGTATCTGGTACTTGTCACAGTCTGCCAAGGTAGCTTCATATGCTGGCATTAAACTCATATTGTCAAATTACAGGGCTCAGTGTATCAACTAATCAGTTCCCATGTGCAAGGTTAAAATATTTTCTTTTTCACAGAGCTTATGCCACTATCTGTTGACCAAAATGCTGCTCTGTTCCAGTGGAGGACACGTAGGAGTAGATCTGCTTTAAGATAACAAGTGTCACCTAAATTTTGTCATTAAAGCCTTATTCCTGCCCTCTCAGTGAGAATCACAAGGGTCAATAAATATCTATTTGAAACTTCCTGCAAATTCTAAGCCAAAGACTAAAATATCACCAGTAGTCTGGGTCTTGATTTTTTTAAATAATCAATCTTTATAGGTTTGGAGGTTTTTGTGTTTGTTTGGTTGGTTTTGTTTTTTTTTTCCCTGTAAATAATTAAAGTCCAAATATCCATGGGAGATTGTCATTAAGTGATATAGTCAGAATGAACCCAGAATAAGTTTGATTCTCAAATGCTGCCTCAGGACATCGTAAAATAAGCTGGGAGCTCCCTGTTAGTATTATCTATTAAAGAGAGCTTGTTGCCAGTCTTCTCAAATCTTTTTTATCTGAAATTCAGAGATGTAACGTTGATTCAGTGAAACAAAGGTTGTTTTTTTTTTTATTTCACTAAATTGTTCAAGACAACGTTGTGTAAATAAAACAAGGGTATTATTTTATCAGGGACCTAGGCTGAAGGTTGGGCCTAGGCTGAAGATTTGGCCTATGTGAGTTACATTTGCCCTCTACAGATTGAATAGAAAGACTACATGATCACGATGGGTTTTGTTAGCAGGGTTGTTAGTAAGACACCTAACTGAGAACCAAGCAAAGCTACATCCAGATGCTTCCTTTGTCTAAATGGTGCAATATTATGAGATGGCATGTGGGAACAACTCTATCTTCTTTATTTTTCACTTGGACTGACTGATCTATATGATCAAGCGTATCCTATTTCTAACTCCTGAAAAGGTCAAGGAATCATTATCTCTCCCATTTTTTCACACTGCTTAGTAACCCCCAATTGTTAGTTGAAATTTCAGTATCATGTTTGTCTAAAACTAGCAGATAAAGTGAAACAAAGTTTTAAAGAAATATAGCTTCTTGTAACAGTGTCATTTGCTGAACCTTAAGGTTTATTTGAAAATTATATCCTACTACATAATGTCTGTTTCTAATGTTCTTTTTCTCCTTTTTAACCAAAATATGTGAAATCTTCATGCCTCACTTTGATTAACATCTAAGAAAACATAAAATGAAAAAAAGGCAAAAAAGAAGAACAAGCACTGAGTGCTAAGAAAGGCAAAATTTGCAACACTTGTTAATTTGATGAATGTGAGAGAAAACAAGAGATTTTTCTGAGAAAAAAGAAATGAGCCTTGATTTCCTAAGGCCGGACCTCAGTTCCAGACCTCCGTAAACTCACCTTTTATAGCTCTACACATATGAACCATAGCAGGTCTTGAGTGGACAGCCTGAATGCCTCATGGAGGTAGCATTTAGCCTGTTCCCCTTCCTTTAGTCATTAATAATCGCAGGCTGTAAACATGATCACAACCTGGCAGAAGGCATAGGTGCTATTCCAAGTGGGGTTGGGAAGTGGGGTCCCCCGTCCCCTGGGGAATACTGCCTCGGGTCCCTGACACTATCACCTACCCCTGAAGCCACTTGTGGCAGGCTGAGACTAGGCAGGGGCGGGGGCTGTACCACTGTTAGGGGTCATAATTGGTGGCTGAGGCAAAATACCTTTTATTTCAAATTTGTTGTCAAAAAACAGATTCCTTCACACTAACACATTTCACAAATTTATCCTGATGTCAACTAAATTTGTCTGGAAAGATTTCTTGGACTCAGGATAGATTTTGTGAGCAAAGGTCCACAGACAAATTGCTCCAGAGAAAGTTGTTGCTAAGTCCTTTCACTTAGAATATAGAAAATAAGGCATTAAGTCCCTTCTCCCCCAGGCACGGCTTAGAATCTAAAATTTTCATGTGTGCTATGAGTATCAGCTCCTCTGAAATTGGGCCTCTCTCCCTTTTCTTCCCCAAAACTCTTGAAAGGCTGTTTTGTTCATATCAGGAACTGAAAACAAATGCCAGAACTCTGACATTTATCATAAGATGGAAATCTTGTTTTCCATCCAGCCATATTCAATACTTCAGGGAAAAGAGACAACAGGCATTCATCTTCATTTTTTTGTGTATAAATTGAGAATGAGATACATTAAAGAACTGTTTTTCTGTAGACTTCTATGGGCTTTGGAGTGGTCAAGAGATATAGTCAATATTGTCAGGAAGAATCATTCTCTGCAGAAAAACTTAGACAGGTAATAAACTGACTTGATCATTTATTTTCTATAACCAAAGACTTCTATTACCACAGCTAGCTTTTTCTGAAGAACTGAAGTATATAACACATTCTGGCAAATTATTGAGATAGAATAAGAGAATGTGGCTGCTTCAGAATCGATGGAATTGTGCCGTTTTGTACCAAGTCAGCAGCTGTCTCCTGCTCCTGAGGGGTCTTGCTGTTTTAGTTTGGGCATTTGGTATATGATGGTATATGGTTCAGGTGTGATGGGCTGCTATAAAGATTGTCATCTTTGCAGAGGATGATGGCAGCAAAGTTAGTCTGAGGAAATAGCTTAGTGTTAGAGCTTCAGGGGACAGCTCCACAAATCCCCCAGGGCAGTCTGAAAAGTAGAGTCCTTATACAGATGTACAAACTTGGGTGTTTGTGGAAAAAAAAAAAATAGCACAAATTAAATCGGAGTCAAAGATACTTGGTCCTTTTCCTCATTCCTTTAAATCAGTCGGGTCCTTTTTTAGTTCAATATTTTCTTCTGAAAATTTCTCTTGCTCAAAAAGATAACAAAGAATCACAGGTGTGGTGTTTTGAAGTCTGTGCATCAGAGTTATAGTTACTGTCAGAGACACCTGCCTCAGCAAATATCTCAATGACTTAAAAAATTCTGAGATACCTGAAAATTAGATTTTTGCAGTTGTATTTGGTGTTTACTTAACTGAACAGCAAGAGCTATCTTTGTAAAAGTAGTCCAAGTACACAATACTTCTGCCTATTCAAAGACCAGTTAATGAATACTAGGAAGAATTAGAGATATTTCACTCTAAAGCAGTAATTGACAGATGGCATCATTATTTTTCTGAGTGAGAGCTCTTCTGACGTTCCTTTGCGTTTTCCTCTGTAATAAAGTCATGGTAGGAGGAATGTTAATTAGAGAGCACAAATCATATGCTAGTGAGAGTGAAAAATCTACTTAAATTCCTGTAGCTCTGATTTTAGAAATATTGAATAAATCTGCATTACTGCTAACTGTTAGCTTTCTTTTAAGTATCTGCATTTATTTATCTTCAAAAGAGTATTAATTTCTACAGGATTATATGGGGAAATAGAGAGTCATTAAAGGGTAAATCTGATAGAAATTTAATAAAACATGATAACAACTCTAACTTTATTTTTCTGTTTAACTGAAAATAAACACATATCAAAGGTGATGTAGTAACAGTCAAAGCCTAGAATATATAATATATAACATATATAATAAGAGGCAGCTGAACTTCATCAGTCTCCCATGTCTTCATGTTTCTTTTTTACCCACAGGACTATCCCATATATCTAGAAAAATAAAGCTGCAGCTGTGAATCCAGTGATCTATCTTACTATGTCATTGCAATAGCAACATGGATATGCAAAGCCTTGGGAATCTGATGGGAGTTGTTTCCTGATATCAGCTGTTGCATTTTTATTCTGAAGTTCATTATGACAGCATTAAAGGATTTAAATAGGTGTTTGTCATTGTAACCAACTCTCCCCAGTGCTAAAATATCAGGTGACAATATTCTTACATATGACATATGTTCCTTGTGTCTTCCATAAAAAGTACCTGCAGAAGAACGGATGGCACAGTAAGTTTTTGACAAAATAGTGTTCAATGTGGATTCGCATGGCGAGACTTCTTTTAGAACAGGCCTCCTCTGTAGCTGTGTCTGCTGCCTTAAACATCTGGGTGTCGAACCTTTATTTGGGCCTCTCAACAGTAACATATGCTTCATATACATTACAGCAAGTGTTTCTGCCTTTAGAAGTGGAAGCAATGGGAATAATGTTTCAGTTCTTTAAGTGTTTTGTTCCGTTTTTCACTATATGTGAAAATGTCAAAGACAAAACGGTCACAATAAACTCAATTGTAATTTAGTGGTGTTTCCAGTTAAAGGCAATTTTCAACAAGTTTGTGTGCAGCAGTCACTGAAATGCCAATAAATGAGTGACTTGATACAGCAGAATCCTTTATTGACAATATAAAATATTAAAATTGAAGATTGTATTGAAATGATAGACTCTGAAGTAGTAACTGTAGGTAAGAAATTAATTCTAATGATGAAGCCTGAATTTATGGATTTACCTCATCTCACTGATATAAATCAGGTGAACTATCTCTATTGCTCTCTCCCAACTTAATGTTCTCAGAATAAAAGAAAAGTTCCGTATTTAAGGAGAAATTATATTTCTTACTATAATGGTGTTGCAAATATGTCAAGTAATGTTATTCTACATATTCTGATTCATCCATAAGAAAAGCATAACTGAGTCTACAGGCTGTTCATATTTTGATTTTTGTTGAGATTATTAACAAAACTACCTGTTTATGGACAAATTTCACTGCGTTTCTTGTATCTGCTGAATTAGTAACAGGGTAAGGTAAAAATGATCTAAATCAAATATGAATGCGTCATCAGACTGTTGAAATTTTGGAGTACAGTTATGAGCACAAAATAAATAAATTCATAAAATTGAATGTAAACACTATTTTAAAACAAAAATCCAATTTCAGGGAGTTTTGTGCTTTTTATCAGCATGCAAAGAATCATATGTACGGTATTTAAAAAGGACTAGTATAGTATTTTTGTGTTATAGTTATTTTGTAACTGTTATGCCTTTCAAACATGAAATGTTTACACATTCACTCCTGCAGTTCTAAATCACTGCTTTAGTTCTGTGAGAAGCATCAGTTCCCTAAGAAGGAGTTGAAAGTAGTTTTAAAAAGTTTTAGTCTTACACAGCTAAGACTGCAATTTGCTGTCTATCCAGTCACAGATTGTCACAAAACTTATAGGAAACAGAGAAAAAGTTCATTTTTTTGTTTTTTGGGTTATTTTTGCTTTTTGTTGCCACCAGTACTAGTGATATATCTCTGAGGATCTTCTAATGATCTCAAAGTTTTTCTTTGGGTGTAGTGCATTGCTTTTGAAGAACCATGTGGGCACAAAAGCATGAATCACACTGACTTCAGGTCATCATTTTCCAAATGGAGCTGGACTTTGCCAGGAATTGTTGATTGGTACTTGGAGTTATTGCTGCATGAAGAAACCTGGGTACACATAGGCTGACTGACTAATGGGAATGTGCACTGTCAAATAGAGGATATTTGACAACAGCTGCACACAGAGTTACGTGAATAATGAATTTTTTTTGGTTCTGAGGCCAAGCAAAAACATTTGTTTTAAAAATGCTGAAGTGAAACAGTAAAAGGAAAAAAAAAAGTCTTTTTCCTGACCAGAAGTGTTTTCCATGTGAAACACAGGCCTGCAATTTGTCTGTAATCCATTCATCCTCCCTCTCAAATTTATATTTTTCAGAAAATTGATTTGCTGATACATAGAAACAGTTCTGGCTGGTAATGTTCAATGTTCTTACATCTAGAACAGCCTCTATTTATTCAGAACATTAGCTAACCATGCACAGTAACAATAGATACTGCTAGATACAGTTCTTTTAAAGTTAGTGAAAACTTGAGATTTTACAGCCAAGTTACTGAGGGTCTTTTTGCTAACTCAAGGTTTATATTATAATTTATTTTTTAACAGCACTCCCCGGATTCCTCTCTAATGAAATGTGCATTCAACTAGATGTTCGATATGCAAAAGCTGTTTTTGCTTGCTCAGTAGATCTGTTTAGCCACCACATGAAAGTACTTGCAGTAAAGCCCCTCTTACGTTTGCAATAAAGTAGCAGAAAATAATTTACACATCTATCCCTTGTGTTCTCCTTTGAGGCAACTATGAAGCCTGCAGAGGACAGCTATGACCAACAACTGTTTGGGCAGTGCAGCTGGCCTGCCCTCAAGGAGGTTCTGGCAAGGTTTTAGTTTATATAGACAGTTCTATCAGATGTCTTGATAACCTCTTCTTGGCATGTTAATTGTATGAATCTTCTCTTATTCATACATTCATTCTTTTCAGCGCAATTTCAATTTTCTCATCCCCAGTTTTAACATCTTCCTGCCTAAACAAAAAGAAAACAGCCAACATTTTTCACAGTTGGTCCCTTTTCTCAAACCTACTTCCCTCTCCAAAGCCATCATTAGGTTGCCCTTCCACTTCTACTTCTGAGTCCAACAATCTACCTCTCATCTTCCATCAGGGAATTGAATTTCACTCTCTTCCTCCAAAATACTGAGCTGCTTCCTCCTTTCAGATTTTTCCTTTAAGATATCTGCTTTTTCTAGTTTATGACTCATTCTGGATAGAATATTGTTATATTTCATTTCAATTATGCTGCATCAAAATAAATGGCACTGCAGAAATAAAATTTGCAAGGGGATGTAAATATTGATGCCCTTTTCAGCTTTCAGTAAGAATGTACCTAAAGTCAATTATATTATATTTTTTGAAAGTGCTCTAAATATTTAGAAAATATTAATATCAGAATACTAATGGCAGCATGTTCATATTCTTAACTTTAATCAATCCTTGATTATTTAACTTTCTTTGAGAATATAAAGTTGCAAATGTAAATAAAAATAAAGTAGATGTCTTGAAATAGTTTTCAGGTAATTTTTGGCATTTGGTGAAGTATTAACAGCATATGACCATCAGTCAGCACTGTAAAAGCATGTGGAAGGTCAAGTATGATAATTTTTATGTTATAAAAGGCCCTACTTAACATTTAAAGTTTGCTCTTTAAAAATACCATTTTTTTTTCAGCTATCACATTAACAATGTGATCTAAAATAAAACTCTCTCTTCAGGTGCCAAGTACCACATTTTATGAAATGGATGTTTTATAGATAAAATTTTCTGAAGACAGAAGCAAATTTCTCTAACACGCATTAAGAGGTTTTTCACTGGCTGCAGTTGACACAGAAGCTGCTGTGGAAACGCTGGCATATGATGACTTGTTGTGCCCAAATAGCTCCATCAAGTGAGACAGCTCTCCGTTCCTTCATGGCTGATCTGATGTCAATGCACCACTTAACATGAACTCTGGCTGTTTTCCAAACTGATGGTTACTCGTATTTACAATTAGACAGCTAAATATCTGCAAGATATTTAAGCTACAATGTGCTTGGGAGTCTTATGCAGCCTGACCTCTCTCAACGCATTGTTGTGCCACTTTCAAGACCTAGAATCACTTAATCTGCTACAAGAAACCTCTAGGTATGCATAGCCCTGGACAGTGAATGAAGTAGCAATTAATGCTGATACCAATGCTATGAAAACAAACTGTTTTGGCTGAGCTCCAGCTGACCAGGGGCTGAGTTCTATAGTGATGGAAATAATCTCTCCTTTGCTTGCAGATGGTGAACTACAGGAAGCGATGCTCATTTCCACTTCTCCACAGGACTCACCAATGAGAAACAACAAGACGAAGTTTTAGGATTTTGGATCTAATGTGATGTTAATGCATACCGTGTATGCATATTTAACTGTGATCTAATGCACAATTGTCCCTGTTAGTCCTCTGTAGGACCTAGATGAGAACATACAAAAGCAAAACTTAATTTTGAGTTTAGTAAGCCAATTGTCTTTAACTGCTGATAAAAAATATACTTGGAGAAAAATACCAGTTGGTGATGACACTTGGGATAGACTGGCTCTGAGTTTCCTCAGTTCAGGAACCAGGAAACAACAGTAGTTTGTAACAATATATTACAATCACAAAGCCAAACAGGTTTACAGAAAAGACAGCATATATCTCCCTAAATCTTATTTTTCTTCTGCACTCCCACTTCCTTCCACACTTTGGTCAATTTGAGGTCCTATTTTGTTTCATACCCTTTGTAGTTACCGCTTTTACTGAAATTATTTTGCAGGTTGTGAGAGTGCTGCTACTTCCATAAACACAACATATTGTGTTCTATCAGGCCAAATGACCTTCCATTTAGATTAAGGAAAACAAGGAAATAAGAGAGAAATAAAGCTCCCCATGACAGAGAGAGCACAATGTTTGTCACTCATTCTGACAGCAGCTGTCTTGAGCCAAACAGTCTGCCCTAAATAGGAGGAAGGATAATACCCCTCCCATTTAAAGACACAGATAATGAGCAGAGAACACCACAAACATCACACTTCCAAATTCTGTCATAATTTAAAAAAAATATGGAAAGTTAAGTCTATAAAGGTGTCCTATCTCAGAGAAATATCCAACAGAATATAACAAAACATTCAGTGTGCAAGCTGTAAGTCCTAAATACCTTCAAATAGGAAACCAGAGGGTGTTGTGGGGTGGGAGAAAAGAGAGATGAGTAGATGTTATTTTAAAGAATGCAAAACCAACATGGAGTTGTGTCAAATGGAGCAATACATATATATACATATCACTTCCTCATCACAGCTATGTTGGGGTAAAAAAGAAGTTTGATCTGTACCCCTTGAACTCTAATCCCGAGATTAGAGAGAGCCCTGATTTTTGTCCCAAGAAACTTTCTAAATCATGGGAAGTATGTGCACGCACTGGCTGCAAAAACAGGAGGATTTGGCTGACAAAGTATTATTGTGGATTGTGGGACTAGAGTTTGGGAGACTAAGGTCCAGTTCTTAACGTGGTAAGTTAAAAACAGCTAGTCTATGAAGTTGGAAGGACTGAAAAGCAAAACCATGTGTATAAGGCTCAGCAATTATTCAAATCCAAGGTTTAAATCATACAGTTTTGCATCCTAGCCTTCTAGGAATATTTTTCACAACAAACTAAACAGACAGCTTGGAAGAAACTGAAGTTGACATTGATCAGCAAAGAAAGATTTTGGAGTTAAATAATACAGGGCTAAAATGCAATTGCCAAATCTCAAGCTGCATTTGACTTTGAAAAGGAAATGAAAGCACATAAAAATGGAACAAGAAAAGATTCTATGGAGAATTTATACATTGTCGATGGGATAGGAAATAAAGACAATTAAGAACCATCTGAATTTAGGCCCAAAGCTAAATGAATACTTTCCCTTAGTTCTCTGTGAGAAAGACTTTAGTGCACAGTAAGCAAAAGTGATCACAACAGACATTGCTCCAAGGCAGGTAGCTGCTTTTCTGGAACTGTGAGAGAATTGTCACTCCACTTCACACAGATTTCTAATTTGTCAAATCAGCATCGGTACAATATGACTGGATAAAAGGGAATGTCACGCTTACGTTTAAGAAAGAGGAAAATGTCTTCAAGTAAACTGTGGGCTCATTTCTCTGATCACAGTAATAAATAGGGCTTTAAAACATAGAATCATAGAATAACTTAGGTTGCAAAAGACCTTTAAGGTCATCCAGTCCAACCGTTAACCTAACACTGCCAAGTCCATCACTAAACCATGTCCCTCAGCACCACATCTACCTGTCTTTTAATTACCTCCAGGGATGGCGACTCAATCACTTCCCTGGGCAGCCTGTTTCAATGTTTGATAACCCTTTTAGTGAAGAATTTTTTCTTAATATCCAATCTAAACCTCCACTGGTGCAACTTGAGGCCATTTTCTCTTGACCTATCACTTGTTACTTGGGAGAAGAGCCCAACCCCCACCTCGCTACAACCTCCTTTCAGGTAGTTGTAGAGAGTGATAAGGCCTCCCCTCAGCCTCCCTTTCTCCAGGCTAAACAACCCCAGTTCCCTCAGCCGCTCCTCATAAGACTTGTGCTCAAGACCCTTCACCAGATTCGTCACCCTTTTTTGGACACGCTCCAGCACCTCAATGTCTTTCTTGTAGTGAGGGGCCCAAAACTGAATACGGTATTCAAGCTGCAGCCTCACCAGTGCACATGTTTTGGAGATGATTATAAAGATATAGAATTAAAAGAACAAAGGGATAGGGTGAAACACAAATTTTTTGAAAGTTGTTTGATAATCTTTGCTAGATTTCTGCTCTTGTGAAATACTGGGTTGTCCTGTTTTCAGAGAATAATGATGCAGCAGAACTAATTTACTTCAGGGAACTCCTTGATGTGATGCTGCATCAGAATTTACTTATTGTGCTAGAGAAGACAGATAAGGCAGACAAGAAATTGGTTAATGTGGAGAAAACATACTTGCTTACATTGAAAGAGGAATTACCAGGCTGGAGAAAGATTACTAAGGGAGTTCCTCAAAGGTCAGCCTTGAGACTGGGCTGATTTAGTATTTTCATTTTTTATGTTGGCACTCACAAACATTCTAATACAATTTTCTGATCATACAAAGTTATTAGACATTGTCAATGCAAAGGTGAGTTCAAAGAATTTAGGAGGCACAAAGGACTCAGATGACTTTGTAAGCTGGAGCAATCATAATAGGATAAAGTATAGTAGTGCAAAGTGCAAAGTCATGCAATTGCAGACTAATGAGAAAAAGACTTCTCTATGAATTGGAGGATTATCTGTTGGGAATAACAGAGGAATAAAAGCTGTAACTGGGTTAATCCAGAACAGAAAGAATGTAGGTCACTATACAATGTATCTGTGAAGAAATGAACATCCTAATCTTAGGAAATAGAGTGTGTGTGTGGGAGGGGTGTCTGAGACAGATAAGGAAAGCCCTACCTATTTCATGTGTAAATAAGTCACTGGTTCAAAAAAGCTCAATTTAAGCTGTTCTAAAGGAGGGAAGATCCATAGGCAGATAGCAAACCTATCTTATAGCAGAAGACCAAAAGAATTTAAGAAATGCACTTTAGTAAGTGAAGGCTAAAAAGCAACGTGGGTCATCTCCAAGAACAGAAAAAGCAGAAAATGTGTGTATAAGCTAGTCAACACTTGATGGAAGCCCAAAATTAGAACCATCAAATGAATGACTTTCTAAAATATTCTTACAATACAAGAAACTTTAGTAGTTTATATATGCAGCTAAATAAGTGGTTGAAAAAGCTTTATAACATATAGATACTTATAATAGCAGGGGACTGGATGCAGTGAGCAGGCCTTTGGTTTTGTGTTTGTTGTATAGTAAGGAAAGGTTGGGAAATCAGATTACTAAGGTGAAACTGACTTCAAAAGAAACTGGAGCTGCTGAAAACCAACACTGGCGGTCCATTTGTAAAATTATCTTAATATTTGTAATATCCTTTCAGCATAAAATGTGTTGGTCTTGATTACTTACTCTAATTTCCTTTGTAAGGGTGTCTTAAGGTTCTGAGAGCATGATATCATAGAGTCATAAAACTATAGAATCATAGGATAATAGAATGATTTGGGTTGGAAGGGACCTTTAAATATAATCTAGTCCAACCCCCTTGCCATAGGCGGGGACATTTTTCACTAGATCATGTCCCTGCATTTCAGTAAAGATATGGTCCAATTAGAGAAGGATCAGAAGAGATCAAAGAAATTTCTGGTGTGCAGAAAAATTACCAAAATCAGTAACTGAAGAATTGGATTTAGTTGTTCCATGAAAAAAGAATACTGACGAGAGTCTTGCAAGTTTTCTCAAGGTACAGAAAGAAGTGAGGAATTATCTGTTCTCCAATTTCCATGTTGGATAGGTTATGACATAATGCATTTAAATATTTCTTACTGAAGTTCAGGACATAATTTCTAATAGTTAAAATAGTTGAATGTTGGAATAAATTGGTCTGGAGGTTTGCAGAATCTCCATTATTGTGATATCTTTAAGAACAAGGGCTAAAACATCTGTAAGAAATGGCACAACTATAATCAATCCTGGTTTTAGATAAGGAAATGTATGAAATGACAATCCTGAGCTTTTATGACTTTTCAGAACCAACATTACTTTCTTTATCTCCACTCCCAGACTTTGAGATGTACATTTTAAAACATGTTTTCATGTTAGTATTCACTGGAGTAGATATTTCCAAATAAGATTAAAAGAGGTTTGTTGAAAACAGATAATTTTCAATTGCAAGATACTCTTTGTCCTGCATTATCATAGAATCATAGACTCATAGAATGGTTTAGGTTGGAAAGGACCTTGAAGATCATCTAGTTCCAAACCCCCTGCCATTATGCTAAAGAACCAAATAACAAATTAAATAAATGTAAACTTACTATACCTTCCTATTTTATATGAGATTATTTTAGATAGCTGAGTGATACAATATCTAAAAGAAAAGTAGATTTTTAGAATTATCACAAAAAGACAACAATGGCAGCCTGTCCTTGTTCATTGAAATTAGTGATCTCATGTAATCTTACCATCTCCTATCCTTCCTTCTGTTCATAATGTTATTGGTAAAGATTTTCAAAAGCATCTTAAATTATAAAAATGAGAGGTACAAACATTGAAGAGGTAATTACATGAGTTTCAAGTTATTTAGAAGGACACTAATACAGCAATTATTAGTGGAATAATAGTCGTTCCATATATTCCCTTTCAAGTGTCTCAGGATAAACACTGAATACATTAATTACTCTGTCTCAAGAGATAAATTAATTTTTGTCTTGCTTAAGAAAAAGTAAAAAAATAAATTAATATTCAACTTCATCTTATTTGCCACTGTATTACAATTATCCAAACTTTTTAAAAAGGAAATATACTTTGATGTATTAAAGACGGCAATTATCAACCTACATGACATTTGTTAGATGTCAGGCATGGTTTATTTTGTCTCTGAAAGTATACCCAGAAAAAATGAAACATTCAGTATGTCAATCAATGCACTTACTCAATTGTCCCTGAATCTCACCAGAAAAATGAAATGCAGTCATGGAAGTTACAGTACGTGTCTGATGTTCTCAGCCTAGGATAAATCATTGTTTCTTATTATTTCCTACGATGCTTCATATCTGAAATATATAACTTGGCATCTTTGGTTCATTTTTCGTTATTATTCTAGTCCTCTGACTTCAGGCAGTAATACCCATTCACATATCTATAAGAGGCTAATCTGTCCATGTGTGGTTTTGGCAAAATACTCCTAAACAGATGAACAGATTTTCACAAGTGAGTTGTTAAGTGGCACTTTATAACTGGAGACATTACTTATTGGGTAAAAAGTCTAAAACGTCTTGACTAGTTGATGTGCTAAGACCAAACAGTACCAAAAGTGCTTATAGCTAATTAAAGCAGTGCTCTTCCCATTACAGAGATTTCTCTATGTCTGTCACATTTTTTTTTAAGTCCGATGCACTGAAATGAACAGAAAGACTCCCATTGTTGGAGGGGAGAGTGTTCAGGGCCTTGTCAATTTATATAATCTCTAAGATGTTCCTTTTTCTTTCTGTTTCATCTTTTGAAGTGTCAGTTCATTCAGGCTACTTAGCTTGAGTGTTTCACTTTTCAACATTTAGTCTTTCTGCCCAGATACTTCTCTTTTTTTTATTGTCCTTTGAATTTTTCTTTCACAACTTGAAGTCATAGCTTCATTCACTTTAAGAAAAGCCCAAAGCAGCCTTGGACTGGACTATAGCTATTGTTTGGTTTCCAGTCCAGTTTTCTAAATGCATTTGTTTTATTTGAGTCTCAGTCCCAAGTCTCATACCTATCTCCATGCCAATTTTTGTGCTGCTTTTTTGTTTTTACTTTTTAAGGTTTCTCTAACAGTCCAAATTAGAATGCAAATTCCTCAGAGTTAAAATTTTATTAAATATTTTTTAAAATGTATTGTGTTTTCCTGAAGGCTGGTGCTGTGTGAGGATTTGGGGAGTTAGACCTTTATGTTACAGTGCAACAAACATTAGACCAATTGCTTATTTTTTTATGAACAACAGGGCTGAACATCTCCAGAGCAATCTATGAGCAACACAAGACTCTCTGAAGCCCTCAGCAAAGCAGCTGAGGGGATAGGTAAGCACTTACACAGCTGCTTTTCTTTGGCATAAATCTCATTTTTACTTGCACAAAACTCTACAAATTATGGTTTTACTTTATCCCCTGCACAGATATGTTGATATAATTAATGACAACTACATCTATTTCAGTGTCAGTGTAAAAGACAAATAGGCATCACAAAATTCCCGAAGATGCAGCAAGGGGAATTATTTTGGTCTCCGTTTACCTGTAAGATTGTTCTAATGCAGAGTCTGGATAAGGCATATGGTAACTCTTTGTGTCACTGTAGCAACCTGAAAAATTGTTTTACTAAAAATTTTCCAGTGTAAATGGTCCTAAATTCAACAGTTAAAATTTTTCAGTCACTAAAATACAAGTTCATAGTACTGTTATCATATTTTATCTGTACTTCTTTGGCTTTCAGCCTCATTTCAATAAATTATCACATTTACAACCTACCTTCAAGATATCTCTTTGAGTTAAACCATCCCATGTGGCAGATGATGCATGTTGGAAACCTCTCTGGAGGTTTAGTCCAATTAATCATGGAGCTAACGCAGAATGTATGTTTCACACAGCGCTCAAGTGCACCAGTGCTCTGTAATTTGCACTGACTATCAGCAGGTTGCTGTGTGCAATTCAGGATGTTGTTTTTAACTTCAGTAATTCTGAATCATTCCCATGTGGAAGAGAGAGCTAATAGCGGCAAATCTTGTTTTACTCTGGTAAGGTGGTCTGAGTCGTGAATTAATTGTGCTATGGGTGCAGAATCAAACAAATGGGGTTCAATCCCAGCAGCTCAAGTTGGCATTTGTGTTAATTCTGGTCACAGGATTTCTGGTCAGCTCAGAGAAAGCTTGTGTCTGCCCATAGACTGTTATGTACCATATTTGTGACAGACGCACTTGACCCCTTGACCAGACTAGCAGTAGTTTGGTACAGTCTGCAAAGGATGTAAAGGCCTTGGCCCATAAATGGGCCAAGAACTCCTCTAGTTTCAATCTGTTCTCTGAAAATCCACGAAGGAGCAGAGTATCAGTGCGTGTGAGCTTGGAACACAGATTGTGCGATTAACACATGAATAGCGGGTGGCTTTTCCAAGACTCATTTATCATGGAACAAAGAAAGTTGTGGGTACAAGGAATCTCATGCATACCTTTTCCATCGCATGTAATTTGACTGCAAGCCAACCACTTTATTCCATAAATATGACAGCCTAAATGAGCCTTCTTTGAGCTCTCCTGGCTAAGCAGCCTGGCTGCATGGCAGCGATCTCCCCTTAAGCTGGGACGCCTCTCAAGCTTGCTCCTTGAGGCGGAGAAACCTTTTACCAACAGCAGACCTTTGGTAAGCAACCGATATTGCGCGTGGCCTTGTTTTATGGTAGCTTTGATTTTGTCTTGGTAATTGTGATTTGTGCCTGGCTAGTTTGGAATCATTGTTCAAATGATTGGGCTGTACAGTAATAGAGTGAACCTTGCCATCGAACTCTATTAAGTTGGACTTGTACAACATCATATTAAAACCCCTTTGCTAATACCTTTGACGGTCATTCTTTAACCGATCTAAACCACCCATTTGTGACAATATTACACCAAAATAATATCACCTGCAGGGTGAAAAATTCTTTGGCAATCAGCAATTTAAGTCACCAAAAAGAAAATAGTTTGCTTAGAAGAGACAAAGCTGAAATGTGGAAGCAGTGGAACTTGAACCTCGCTGAAGGGCAGAGAGCGCTACTGACCCTTCCTGTGGAAGGCAACATGCTGTTTCTCTCTGTGAGCCCTAGAGCCTGCCACAAAGTCAATTTCTCAGATATTTAAAGGCTGACAAGTGCTGTGTTTAATGTGTAAGGGCTTTCACATTATCTCTAGGCTTGTGAAAAACAAGAGTGCATTGTTAGACCAGAACTGAGAGCATGTCTTGAACTGACTGTGGCTCTGATTGTGGCTTACCTACGTGAAAAACTACTGCACAGGAAGAAAATTACTGTGTAACAGGGTGGAGTTTCCAGGATGTAATTTAGAAAATCTAAATTAGGTTCCTGATGTGCATGATTCCCTTGAAAAGCCTACCAGTCTCCACTAACTATAAAGTTTTAAGGAGACTGGACTGGGACGGCCAAATGCTGTTTTAAGAATAATCTTCTAGCTCTGCCCATGAGCACCCTCAGCGGGGCTTCAGACCTACTGGAGTGGGGGATGCCAACCTGTACTGGAGCTGAATCAGCACGAGAATAAGTCCAGACTCTCAGGGGCGCGGTCAGAACACAGCCCCACACTGACAAGGCTGCATGACCTGGGAGCCAGAGCTGGTTGGTGCCTTGTTGGAGATGCGTATGGATGGTTGAACTCTGTGACTGTCTGTCCCTCACCCTGTAGCCATGCCCTTACTGCACATGAGGAGCATCTTCGCACACTGTCTTCCATGGCAGGAACTTCACTGTGATGTCAAACCCACAATTAACAAGAGATGTGAAAAGCAGATCCCAAACATATTCTGAAAATTGCTTTGTTTTCAGAAACTGTGTCAGGGTAATGAAAAAGAAAGATTATTTATTTGAACGATGTTTACTTACTTGTACCTCTATCTAAAGGTCTGCCACTAAATCTGTGTATCTTTTAAATCGCATTAACAAAATAATACTGCAGTATTTGGAAAAAAATATTCAAAAGCTTCGCAAAAATGTTTTTATTAATCTACCATGTCACTTCAAATCTCATTAAATTATATTTCATATAACATACATACCATATATGGTACTTGGATGGGCTGTGGCAACATTAAGTATGTAATATGTTGCAACACCAAAAAAAGGTTGCTATACTGTTCTGTTTCTTAGATACACGGCAAAGCTATAAGGAAGCAACCTCAAACTGAGAAGCAGAAGTTTTATTCTGATGCTTACTGAATACCTGAGACTTTGAACACCAGTGGTTGTCTGATCCAGTATCACTTTTTAATGGCTTTTTTGTCTACTCCTATATGTTTTTCTTCCAGGAACCACATCAGCTTGGTGGTAACTGACCACTATATGCTCCTTATTTCAAAACATATTTAATTTTTTTATTAAAAAAATTATATCCCATTTTACAAAGTCTGGTTATGACATGCAAAATTAATGCCAAAGGCCAACATTTCATTATGATGCACTGCTGGCAACTTCTCTGATGTGCTATGGGAAACTAGTTTGATGTTCATGTCTTAATATTTTTTATGTTCTAGTTTCTTGTGGGTATTTCAGAATAAATTTTATTTGTTAGAAATAATAGTTTAAGTGTTGTTGCTAATATTTTTGAACTTCAGTCTGTAAAATATAGTAACTTACCTAGTGCTTTGGAGATAGTAGCTTGTTACTTTCTGAAAATGTGGAACATTTGTAGCTCTGAGAATTCATTATTATTTATGTATATATAAGTATATATATATATCATTATTATATTATTTATGTTGTCATATTTCCCACTTTTCTAAATTCTCACCAACACAAATCAGTATTCTGCAAAAGAACCTCAACTCTCCTCACAATTTTCATTCCTAGATGCAAGTCCTACTAAACAACGTAACATATACACTAAAACTTGCGAGTCATCAAAGTTTCAGAGAAAAGCTTGAAAACATAAGATTTAAGAACCTGGAATAGGAAAAAAGGCAGTACCAATGTACTCTCTTTTGAAAAAAAAAAAAATCTTATGATTTTTTAATTTTAAATTGTGGTGTTTATATTCCTTAGTCTAAGACTTTTGACCATGTGATTAACAGTATTCCATATTCATCTTCCAGAGGATATAAATGCTTTACCATCACGGATGACTCCTGGGTTAATCTGTCTGATTGAATATCACAAGAGAGAAGATTCAGTGTACCTGGACTAACCTATCAGAAAGATTTCCCAAAATGAGTTAAATATCATAAGTATAAATATCATGAGTATAATAATCTCCTGCAACATTATTTGCTACCCCTTCTGAAAGCAAATCACAATTACGAAGTTTTGTGACAATCATTATTCCCTGGGCTTTACTGCAGTGTATTATGTTTTAAAAGGAGTAGCAATTTCCTTTTAAATAATATTTCTGTTCAAATGGATCTGTGCAGGGTTTAAAATCTTATCTCTTCCACACCTGCAGGGTAAAAGTAAGGACATTTTAGATCATTAGAGTCTACAATTTCATCTTCTCACAGAGACTTAGAAAATCCTGCTTCTTGAAGAGACCAAGATTTCAAAATGTATAAAGTCATGAGTTGTTACTGTTTAATACAAAATTATTTTAGGTCATTTTAGATGCTTAGGAGTCCCTTGAAGCTATGAAAAGTTAGGCTTATGGCAAGTAAAACAAATCATAAAGCTGAAAATACAAAAAACAAAAAAGGAGAATTCAAACAAAAAGTGTATATGTACAAAGCATTTGAAAGGTGTGTGCTCTGCATGCACAGAAAACAACTGCAAATTATAAAGCTTTTCTTGACACTTTTTTTTGGGAAGATTTGCATGGCTTTTAGTTTATCCACCCCAAAACTTCTGTTCGTAAGAACTTACTATATGCTGTGCTATCGTGTATTCTCTAGCTATGAATCATAAAAGGCATTGAGATAGAAGTGACAAATTGCTAAGTCACATGGAAACTATATTCCTCATATCTCTCTGCTCACCTCATTTTCACTCTGTGAGTTTGTCTATCTCAGGTTAAACTTCGAACATTTCACAGCTCTGAAAAGCTTCAAACAGCTCCCACTTTGGTCTTTCAGAGCAGGTTGTTGTAAAAAACAACATTCCTCTTGAACGAATGTGGAATTCTCTACTTACACTTAGCCCCAAACTTGAGCTTACCCAAAGTCCAGGGTAGACAGTACTCGTTCCAGGAACATTTTCTTTTTACCACTAATTTAAAAGCAGTTGAACTGAGGATACCTGTGCAGCTTCCGATTTGTCATAGATGGTCTGAAAGTTACCCATTTTTATACTCATTCTTTTTCATGTTAGTGTCTATGTAAACGCAAGTTACATATGCATGGAAGTAGAAATATTAATTTAACCATGGCTTTCAGTCATTTCTATATATCTTACTTTGCTTTGTGGCACAGCTATCAGACTCAGTGTGAAAGAGCTACATTATTATGTTGCATTGCAAGAAACCTGCCAACTACTAATTCTGTCCTCCATTTTGCAAGTCATGAATTTTATGAAGGCACTGGATGTAGAATGACTGATTTTACAACCTAAAGGTAGAAGATCAAATTCTTTTTATGGCAGGAAAACATCTAAAATGGGATGTTTTACAGACCTCTTGTTCTGTTTTTGTTGGAAGCTGAGGTATTTGCTGTTTATTCAAACTGTTTTGCTTTCTAACTAGCACAATGTACTCATTCAATCACCAGGATTTAGATATATCGCAGGTCATAAATGGTTCCCTACATTTATTTCTGAGCAAGCTATCAAATTTTCAGAAAAAAATTACTTGTGTTCATCTTGAGAACCTTAATATAGATAAGGTGATAAAATTTCAGTTATTATTGTCACATTGAACTTCACAAATGGCACTTAAGTACATAAACTTGTTCTAAGTCTTGTAGGTGATAAAAGTGAAATTCAGCTTGAAAAAAAAAACCAAACCAGAAGTACATTTTCTCTCATGTAGTCTTGTTTTCTTTATGGAAAAAGATATTACCATATTTGGAAACTCCACATAAAACTGGTGGATTTATGTGGGCTTTAGATGATATATAGACCTGTAACTTTCTATGCAGAGGTGAATTTCCCTCTGTGGTAATGTAATAATGTCTCCCATTATTACTCCCATGTCAGCTTGGAATGTGCCTAGCACAGCAAGGACTTGATTCTGATTAATGACTGCAATATTATTTGTTTCATTTTGTTCTTACTCCTAATCAAATTATATAAATACATTTTACTGTTCTCTTCTGAATCAGAGAAGATGATACGCATCAAATGAAATATGTTTTCTTCTCATAACTGCTACGTCAAATAGAATGGTAAAATCATAAGTATTGTTGTTTAACAGGTACTTTCATACTATTAATGTAAACAAACAAGATTTGGCTTAATTTCCAAAATGTGTTGATGGATCCATATACTCTATTGTCTAGTGAATGAAACAGGGTTATCTCAGTAAAGTTTATCTCTTAACTAGGATATACAAACCTAATCTCATGTTTGTTTTTCTAATACTCTTCCTTCTTTATGATATACAGAGTGTGATCTTTTCAATTATTCTGTATCAAAGAAAAATTCCACATGTAAACTGGTAAGGCAGATGAGTTAGAGTGGTTTCCCTGTTTTCTCCTCCAACAACAGTGCTGTTCTCCCTCTTTATAGTGAGGATATGATCTTGGCAGAGAACATCTGTCAGGTTTGCGAAATCAATGGAAAGTCCGTAGGGAACAGGCTGTGCTGGCATAGGGTGCCCACACTATTTTTGTAACTCCATGCAGTGAATGTTCGTGTTTCATCTCTCCTGATGTCAGCCTGTCTGTAAAGACAAAGAGGAAGAGGAGACTGATCTCAAGCATGTCTAGGCTGCGGGATACAGAGGGGAAAAGAAAACAAGGAAGTGATCACAGCAAGGGTCTGAAAACCTTCAGCTCAAATAGAGAGGGGAATAGACATGGCAAAAAGGAACAAGGATCTGGCAGCCAGACCACAGAGGAGGCAGAAGAACAGAAAAATAAGAAAAATTTGCTGCAGCCCAAAATGTCTCTGAGCTGGTTCAAACCAAGACCATATGCAAAGACGTTCTTTCAAGGAAGAACTGTTTATAAACTTTTTATTGTTCTGTGTGGTGGGTTGACCCTGGTTGGATGCCAGGTGCCCATCAAAGCCGCTTTATCACTCCCCTCCTCAGCTAAACAGGGGAGAGAAAATATAACAAAAGGCTGGTGGGTCAAGATAAGGGCAGGGAGTGATCATTCACCAATTACTGTGGTCAGTTTATCACATGTTGTCTTTGCCACTCCTTCCTCCTCACACTTCCCCTGTTCCAGCTTGGGGTCCCTCCCATGGGAGACAGTTCTCCACAAACTTCTCCAACATGAGTCCTTCCCACGGGCTGCAGTTCTTCATGAACTGCTCCAGCATGGGTCCTTCAGGAACTGACTGCTCCAGCATGGGTCCCCCATGGGATCACAAGTCCTGCCAGAAAACCTGTTCTTCTTTCCACGTGTCCACAGGTCCTGCCAGGAGCCTGCTTCAGCCCAGGTTTCCCATGGGGCCACAGTCTCCTTCAGGCATATCCACCTGCTCTGGCATAGGGTCTTCCACAGGCTGCAAGTGGTTATCTGCTCCACTGTTAACCTCCATGGGCTGCAGGAACACAGCCTGCCTCACCATGGTCTTCACCACAGGTTGCAGGTGAATCTCTGTTTCAGTGCCTGGAGCACCTCCTCCCTCTCCTTCTTCACTGACCTTGGTGCCTGCAGAGTTGTTTCTCTCACATATTCTCACTTCTCTCTCCGGCTGCAGTTTTCTCCTGCATTTTTTTTTTTAACTCTTTCTTAAATACATTGTCACAGAGGCACTCCCACCGTCGCTGATGGGCTCAGCCTCAGCCAGCAGTGTGTCTTGGAGCCAGCTGCCATTGGCTCTGTTGGACACAGGGGAAGCTTCTAGCAGCTTCTCACACAGCCACCCATATAGCCCTCTGGTGCTACCACAACCTTGCCATGCAAACCAAATACACTATGCAGACATAGTAATTCTAAATTTTTTCTCCTTTAAAATTCATACTCCAATGAAACCTGTCTTTTCCAGTTTAATAGCCAGTATTACAGCTCGTCTAGAGGAGCTCACATAAAGGGCAAGTTCTAGGCACATCCAATTCAAGCACTTGGCCAAGCCAATGTTCCACCACATTCAACTAGTTTTGACTGTTCCTACATATTATGATATCAGAAACTGTCCAACTTCGTAACTACACCACTGAAGTTAATGAGAGGAACAGAGTATTCAGCCATGGACAGAGTTCAGCAAAGCCAAGACTATTCTTCTCTGGAATCCAGACTAACTCTGATGCAGTTGGCTTGGATGTCTCTGTGTTCACTATCCTATACAGTTATAGGTTTACTAAACGGACAAATTGTACAGGCTATACAGTCAGAAAGGCCATACAACAAATCAAAGCAGGCTGTGAAGTATAAAAAAAGAAATTATGTCTTTACTGGTAGGATTAAAATATGTATAAGTAGTTTTCCTCTGTTGCCTTAAAGTCATTTAGAGACTCATTCTGGGTTAAATACCTGACTGAAATTGAGAATAAAAGAATACCAGTTGTTAAAACAAAATCATTGGACTCAGTGTAAAGGTGGACCCCATGTAGCTGTGTAAGAACTTTATCCCATCCCCTATATCTGCATCTTCTGTGTGAATGAAGACATCTATCATCTCCTTCAGTCTGCAGCACAGCATCCCGTTCACCATCCTATTTCTAGCCCGAGAGAATTGAAACTCAAGGGCAAACAGACCCCTATTGGAAACATCTGAATAAGTGCCTAATGGATGGTTGTTATCAAAGTACTCCCATTTTGCCATCCTCAGACAATTTTATGTTTTGTAGATGGATGGCAGCCTTTTTTTTTTTTCCCCCAGCTTCTATAATTAACCTTTAATCTTATTGGTGTTTCCAAGTACTCTCTCCAGGGTTGTGGTACCAGTAATACTGGCTATACGGAAAAAAGAAATTTGCTTATCCGAAAAGTATTCAGATAGAGATAAGAATTCGGTGCAGATGAAGGAAAGAGGGAGATGATAACTGAATACTGGAGTGTCTTGGATTTGGGACAGATGCAGACATATGTACCCATAAAGATGTGGATGAGATGAATACTTTCAGGCTGTTTACCTTGTCTCAAAACAAGAGGCCTATAGAGAATCCTTCCCTCGTAGAGGTGAGATGGGGAAAAGCTCTGGGACTGTACCAGGCAGGACCCATCTATCTTGGGTCTGTGTGGGGATACAGAGGTGCCCACCAATGGGAGAGCTCCTAGGGAAGCCTGACACTCTCCCAAATTGCTGCCTGGGTTGCTCTCCCAATTTGTGGCACTACTGATTTCCAAAGCGGCTTCCAGTCTCCTCTTAGCTCATCATTTCCACTTCCAAGGTTTAAATTTTCTGCAGTTTATAAGACAGTTGACTTCCATTTCTTCTTGCCTCATCCTTTACATATCTTCCAAAATATTAAGTTATTCAACAGCCTTCTGTTTGCAGGTAGTCAATCTAACAAATACTTAATGAAAAATAGATCAATGAGTCTTTCTTTTCCTGTAATTTATTCTTTCTCCTAAAGCATATGTAAAACTGTCAAAAGTGATGTAAGCACTTAATTGCTAAAATTATGTTGACGTTCAATGAAATGTAAAAAAAAACAAGTTCCTGCATCATTTTTGAAATGGAATTTCAGCTTCAAAACCATGTAGCTATTTTTAAAAATGTTACCTTGTCTCTTTCTAATCATCTTCTCTGTAATTATGTTCCCTACTACTAAATTAGTAGAATCAAGATGTTGAAGTTCCTCTTTGCTTTTTCAAATTACACATGACAAAACCAGGAAATTGTGCCATTAAAAAAGTAAAGAGAATTGAAAAATATAAACCTAAATGTAAATTTAAAGATATGTTACAAGCTTCTACTTAGAAAATTCAAATGCAGTCTATACCAAATATTGCTCTTTGGATTAAAAAAATAAAAATCTATTATGCCTCGAGTATAATTGAAAAAATATTAAAAGCAAGGCTTTTGTGTGGGGTTCAGCAAGACTTGAAATGAACAAACTCAAATGCCTGGTAAAGCATCAAGCTCAGTACAAGTTTTTTCATGCTTAATGTCTCCCTGATAGCAACACAGGCAAATTCTGCCTTGCCTTCATTCACAGTATTTTTGCAGATCAAGATGAGAGGCGTGAACAGAAATCTCAGCTATCACATTGTTTTTGAGAAATGTATCCTATGCTTAAGCTGCTCCATGTATTTAATTAAATCTCAATAAATAGTGTTACTTGCTACTCTATACATTTCTGGAAAAAAAAATTTAATCGTTTAAATAATTCCATAAAGAAATCTAATTCTCAGTTCAGGAGGAATAATTCTTGTCCTTCAAAAATTTTCTGTATTTTATTATTTTTATCTTAGAACATAGGGCTAATCATTTTTCACAGAAGGTTAGTGCTCATCCAATTTCATGGGGTTATTGGTTCACATCACAGATGTAAAAAATGCAAGTGTTGGTTATTTCATCTTTTCTAAAAATACAGACTACTGCAGGACAGAGTAATGGCATTTGGCTTATCTCTCAAGCACAAATATAACTTGGAGACCACTGGTGCATTTTAGGAAAGTAGTACCAATTTCTCATGTAAAACGCCAATCTCATTACAACATTATCTCGGCTGCAGTCCTCCTAAACAGAGTATTAATACCAACTACTAATATTCTTTCAAAATATATATGTGACATTACTGAAGTTTTTCTAGCTATTGGTAGGTCACCTAAGGCCAGATCTTAGTCTCCCAGCCCAGAGAAGATAAGGTTCAGCACAAGGATTCTTAGATTTTGGTAGATAGGGACAGGTTGAGGTCAAGTTTATCATGTCCTACAGATCTTTTATTTTTCATCAGACACTCAGATAGGGACTGAGGGAGAGATTAACCTCTCATTAATTTAACTGTCTAAAAATAAGGTGCTGAGTCTGAACAAATCAGTTGCCTTGGATTCTTCTAACCATTGGAAGGGACGTTTGGGAATTTCAGGCTAGTTTTACAATGAAGTTAATTTTAACATAAGTCCCACTTATTTTAAAGCTGAACGGAAAACTAATTTGTAAGTGAAGCTGCAAAAGAACTCTTTTTTTACTATTTAAATTTCACTGTTACTTCAGTGATCATAGCATACAACTATAGATCCAGATAGTTAAATATATCTGGAAATGAGTACAAAGAATTTGGTTTCTGCTCATATAAAATACCCTGAGAAAACCAACAGAGCTCCATGATCCTAAGACCAAAAAAGAATTTAATAAATCTGTATAAAATACTATGATACATATGATATGTACAGATTAGTTTATGGGTGACAGGAATAGAGCGCATGTTTCTCCGAGTAGACTGGCCTCAACAAAAAAAATCTTCTTTACGTTAATTACAGAATAGTTTTTCCAAGTCAGACTATAGTGAGGCCACTGTGTAACAACAGCCATTACGGAGCACTGCTTTCTGCCAGCCCTTGGCAGGCTGGCAGGCAGGCCAAAGACTTCATGATCATGAGCAACGAATATATGTCCCTGGATGCTGGTCCTGCCTAAGCAAGCTCAAAGCACCATTAGCAGGAGCTTAATAAAATAATCTTCCAAGACATGAGTCTGATATTTGTCAGAAACTCCAAATTCATTTAAAAATTAGGTTTATTTACAAAAGTCTATGCTTTGTGAATGTAACCCAATTAGTCCTGGGCTGTAGATTCACACGCACAGGGCATGTGAATCCATTTCCATGGCATTAGTTGCTGAGGAACTGCTAATATTTCATTCAGATGTTAAGAGCAAGTGTGTCAATCCTGTCTGTCACTGGTAGGAAATGAGCAGAGATAAGTTTTTGGTTTGTTTTGTTTTGTTTTTTTCCTTAGCAACTGGGCTCTTTTCAGCTTTCTTGCTGCGCTGCAGCCCCAAATATTATTGCTAAATATGTTTACTTAACAATAACCAGGATTCTCAACTGCTTTCTAAGTTACTGTGTGATTCATCACTGGGAGTGCAGCAAAACTGAGTTTTTCTGGTAGCTCATCCAGCTAAAGTTCACCTTCTACTCCGATAATATACAATGAGAACAAACAGAGGAGAAATGACTGCAGCACTTTGAACTCTGTATGAAGAAGTCACTATTCAAAGGAGAAGGAATATACAGTTATTTCTTTCAAACTGAACGGCTAGTCAAAAGCTGTGGTCCTGTGAGCTATTTTGGTTAGAAGGAAAAGCAAATGATGAAGACAGGTTACTCTGATAGAATCCTTTTGTTATTTACATTGAGTGTGTGAAATTGCTTCACACTGTACTTGAGGAAACCAAACACTATAAAATGGTCACCACCAACCTTAAGATTCTTTCACATGAGTTCTCTCTCAGCTCTTTCAAGAGCTTTTTTTGACTCCTTTTTTCTGTCTTTTTTACCCTTTCTTTGTATCTGTTCCTGTGATTTGTCTCACTGCTTTTCTCTTTCACATATTTAGCTACACTAAAGTAATAGCTTACCCTAAGAAGGGGTGTGATTAGCCAGATGCTTTATGAAAGGAGCCTCACTTGATCCTGCAAGGCTATAGAGGGGTCACCTTGCAAGTGTAATTATAATGCATTATCAGCATTACACTGATATGCATACTGCATATATTCATATAAACTTTATATACTATATAAAATTCAACTCGGTGATCAGTATTTGTAAATACTTTGAGCTGTCATAAAAGGGCAGACTCATGTTATATTCATCTGGTGCTCATATGAAGTAGGCCAATCATAGTCTATATAATCAGGATATCAGCATAAAATTTAAGTAAGTATTCATTCTTAACACATGTATAATCACTGCCAGAATTAAGATCTCATGATTTCCAACAAAACCAGCACTTGGAATAATAATAAGCTGTTGGTAAAGAATGCAAAATTGGGTGCAAAGAGATAGAAATTCCACCAGCATAGTAGCATGGCATCACTATACAGACAAATGTAATGGGCTCAGTGTTGATTCATTCATACTAAAGAAAAGTAAAAAAATATCTGAAATCAGAAGGTGTTTCAGTAAATATTACAGCAGCAGGTGCACAAGCATCACTGCCGTCTGCAAAACAGATTCAGCAATGCTCGTTAAGGTGTAGTCTTGATTTGATTTGATTTGATTTGATTTGATTGATCTAGTGCTCATCCTTTTAGGCATGTATTCATTTCCTTTGTACACAACAAGCAAGAGAAGTACAACCCAGAGAGATTCAACAGCCTAATATTAATAATAATTTAATGCTTACATGGAGCATGTTTTATATTCAAAGAACTGCACAAATATTAACCAACTAAAGCAAACTAATGTTATTCCTTTACTATCTCATCATATTAATGAAGCATATTACTTATTCTTCATCTACTCTTTCATGTTTTTATCTCTTTGCATTCGAGCATTTTATGGTAAACTCTAGAGATCAATTTGTACAGCTAAGAAAGATGCATACATGCATAATACATTTTACAAACTCCTCCTTAAACAGTGTCTGCTGCAGAAAGTAGACAAGAGGTCTTAAAATGAGGTGTCCCATAAAGATTCCATTTTTGCAATATAGTGAGTTAAGTATTGATGGAACTGAACAAATTTCAGGTAAAATTAGAGCTGGTCAGAATTTTCCTGAGACTAATTTACTGTTAGAGAATGGCAACCTTTCAAAAATCTTCAAATGTACGGTCCAGCTTATCTGCTGGGATTTTCTGAGGAGGGAAAGTCCTGAGACAGGGCTCAAGGGCAACTCTGAGCAGCCTAGTAGGTTTATGCGTCCAGTGTTGAACAGTTGGGGAAAAGTAATAAAGACTAAGTCATTGACTTTGTGTTTTGAAGATGAAAATATGATAGAAATGCTAAGCATAATTACTCTATGCTTTATTTTTTATCCAAGGTTTCCAGTAGTTTGCCTATTGGCTGTAGTGTCCTGGACACTTTCCAGCTTGCCTAAATAATTGCATTCTGCATACTAATATTTTTGTCTCTCCTGAGGGACAAGAGGCCTTGCAGACAGATCTAGACAGACTGGAGCAATTATTAATGGGATAAAATTCAACAAGTCAAAATGCCGGATTCTGCACATAGGATGGAGTAATGCCAGGCACAAGTACGAACTGGGAGAGAGCAGCCCTGAAGAAAGGGATCTGGGGGTGCTGGTTGACAGCAGGTTCAACAAGAGTCAACTGTGTGCCTGGGCAACCAAGAGCACAAACCGCATCCTGGGGTGCATCAAACACAGTATAACCAGCTGGTGAAAAGAGGTGATTATCCCACTGTATTTAGCATTGGTGCAGCCTCACCTCGAGTACTGTGTGCAGTTCTGGGCCCCACAATTGAAGAAGGATGTGAAGGTCCTTGAATGCATCCAGAGGGAAACAAAGCTGGTGAAGGGGCTGGAAGGAATGTCCTGTGAGGAGTGGCTAAGGACTTTGGGTTTGTCTAGTTTGGAGAAAAGGAGGCTGAGGGGCGACTTCATTGCTCTCTACAGCTTCCTGAGGAGGGAAATGAAGAGGTAGGTGCTGATCCCTTCTCCCTCGGATCCAGTGACAGGACGTGTGGGAATGGTGATAAAAGAAGCAGGGAGATGTGGGAGGATGGATATTCGGTGTAGCATTATGCTTAAATGATTACTCAACTAAGAGCAGGCTAGATTGTGTTGAACAGTTTCATGGTCTAATTTGCAAATAAAGCAAACAAATGAAGATGTTTACATATTCATCTCTTACATAGTCTGCTAGATGTAGGTCTTGTGAAAGCATGTGGATAATAAAGGGTTTACCTGACAGGCTAACTCAAGCATAATAATAGACAAAAGGAAAATTCAGAGACAATCATGACCAAAACAGGATTGCAACATTACTGAAATGAAAGACTAGGAGCGATGGATAAATATGAGAAGGTAATGGAGCAAATACATGCATGTTTATATGAGAAAACATGAAAATGTGTTCATTTGTGCTGTCAAGACTGGGGAGTATTCTGTGCCCATATTTCCCATACAATCCAGTGACTGTGGATTGAAATGCTGTAGATTTTTCAAACTACTTACACAATAACACAATTTGAATTTTGGAATAGTTAATATTATGGTGTAATAAGAATGAATCAATGCTGACAGAACAGGAAAAGTCGACTATCTAACTGGTGGAGGTAACCTATGTCCATACTGAGAACAGCAAGGATTTGTAGTAAACAGAGCGAACAGACAGCAACACAGTTTTGGAGGAGGCTCTGCAATTGATTTTAATTAGTTACAGGGGAAAAAAAAAATGGGGGGGTGGGGGTGATAAAGCTGTATGTTTTTGCTTTCTTTCCTAGGAAGCTGAGGCTTTGGGCACTACTATTTTACCACTATGAATCTTTCACAGTTACTGCTTTGCCACTTCCTGCTCTAATAATTGTAGCAAGAAAGCTCTCCCATCGAGAATCACTCAGAAGTTTTTTCTATAAGAGACTATGGCTTCCTTTATAGTAGCAGCAGTATAGGGCACACAGACCCCATGCCCATAGATTTACATAAGCTGCCAGACCATTTCCCAATGCAATCAGACGAATCAGCTCTGCTTTGTCAGGCCTTTTATGCTTTGGACCTGCTTTTGGCTAGAAATCAAGACAATCTGGAAGATGTGTGAGAATCTCCCCATGAAATTTCTGCTTTGTGGGTGAGGCAGGCATTACTGTCTTAGGCATTGTTGTCTTAAGTCTTTCTGCCCTCAGCTTAGTCCAACAGAGACTCAGGTTCATTGGCACTGAGAACACATTCCAAAACTTTCCTCTTTACACTTGTCTTTCCCTAAACAGTGAGCTAAAGAGGCTCCTGTGGAAGACCATTTTCTTCATGGCGTGTCTTGGAGAAAGGGCATACTATGTAAGTGACACATAGAAAAATATTTAAACATATTCCTCCGATTTGATTACTTTCAGGGTGGTTCTTAACTAAACTCATAGAAACTCTCTGTGAAAAACACACAGGTGAAAAGCTAATAGCCGCACAAGTTACTGCTGTAAAGCAGAAGCCTAAAAGTCCTGCAGACCCTTACTTTATCCCTTTGAGGGTTTTGCTTTACTTTCTTTTTAAACTGTTGGAATAACACTCTTACTTAGGGCTTGGAGCTTAATTAGGCAGATATTACAAAGTGCTTTTTAAAGGTTAATATAACTGCCAAGCTTTATTATCTGTCATTTAAGTTTCAATATCAGCTCCAATTTGCTAGTAAGCTTCTTGCACAAGCCTCACAACATTGCTGTTAGTGCCACATCTTCACCGTCACCTTAAGAGACCCACATGTTTATCCAGTATTTTACACCACAAACTATGGCAAGGAGTCATTATTTCTTGTATTTGTATAATGCTGAGCAAAACATTACCCAGTTGGCTTCTCTGCAGAGTGCTCTATAAATATTAAGCACCAATTTTGTAATCATTGTGGTTATTGTTATGTTTGTTATTATTATTGCTATCATTATTATTATGTAATGACATACTTAACATCTGTAAGCCATTACGTATGTCATGAATTTATGATACTGTAATATAGTCTATTGAACCTACATTATAGATTTCCTGAGTATTCTACTTACATTGTGTTTAAAGTTGAATTTAAAGTCTCTCTGCTATATCAGATCAACATGTGTTGACAAAAAACCCCCAACATATATCACATTGATGCTTCTATATGTCTGCATTAATTCTCTGGTTATTGTTGACTTTTGCATGCTTTCACCAAGCTGGTTGAGCCCGTCAGGAAGCAGCGAGAGTGGGCTGCTCTGCTGAGGGATGGGAGCTGAGGGCAACACCAGGCTGACCAGGCAGTGCCCTCACCAACATGGGCACAGTCCTGCTGTGCTCAAAGCAGGAGAGCAGAGCAGGTACAGTCAGGGTGATCAAAGTCAGCCAAGAGCCCAGGCATCCCCAGATAAATTTGTGGTGGCCAGGCAGGTCTGAGGAGAGGGCAGCAAGAGAAGCCAGGGGGGCAGGTCAAGGACCGTGTAGAGGCACACCTGCATGTTGGCTTAGGTGAGGAGTGGGGATAGGGGCTGAGCTGGGCTCTTGAGCCAAAGGGCTGAGGGTGCCTGGGTGAGTCCCAGACGAAGCTCTTCACAGCCCCTCTTTGTAGGGCTTTTTGCACAGATCTCTGCCCCTTCCCTGCACTGCCCCAGAACTCACCTCCAGCAGCCCCAGCTGAACCTGCAGGAAGCGGGGGACAACCTGCAGAGCTTCTTGGTGCACTTGGGGTGGTGACAGATACATGGTGGTCTGTTGTGGGACTCCTTGAATTTATCTTACATATGCTCCGCCCTGCTAGTTAGTTACTATTGAAAAAGAGAATTAATAACCAAGTAATGCCAAAAAAAAAAAAAATCTCCTTGAAGTATTTGGGGGAAGGGTAATAAAACAAGTAATTATTCCAAACACTGAGGTAGTGGTGGGTCACTGCAAGCAACTTGAGGTCATAATGGAGCACATGAACAGAAATGCAATGCTCATAATATTGTTTTACTTGCTCCTTGTCCTGTTTCTTAACCTTTACCAAACAACAAGCCACTAGAAGAAACTATTCCCAAGTGCAATGTTTGCACTGAGTTTTCTGGCTTCTCCTCTCGCTTTGTGACTATCCCAGTATCCATCATTATCCTCTCCAGCTTCGCAGCTCTGACCCCATTATGTCAGGTGCTTTTAACTGTGCTCCTGCCTCTTCTTTAATCATTCCCCCAACATATAATCATAGAATCATAGAATGGTTTAGGTTGGAAGGGGTTGAAGATCATCAAGTTCCAACCCCCCTGCCATAGGCAGGGACACCTCCCACTAGACCAGGTTGCTCAAAGCCCCATCCAGCCTGGCCTTAAATACCTCCAGGGGTGGGGCATCCACAACTTCTCTGGGCAACCTGTTCCAGTGCCTCACCACCCTCAAAATGAAAAATTTCTTCCTAATATCCAATCTAAATCTACCCTCTTGCAGTTTAAAGCCATTCCCCCTCATCCTATCACTACATGCCCTAGTAAAAAGTCCTTCCCCAGCTCTCCTGTAGGCCCCCTTTAGGTACTGGAAGGCCACAATAAGATCTCCCCGGAGCCTTCTCTTCTCCAGGCTGAACAGCCCCAACTCTCTCAGCCTCTCCTCATAGGAGAGGTGCTCCAGCCCTCTGATCATCTTCGTGGCCCTCCTCTGGACCCGCTCCAACAGATCCATGTCCTTCTTCTGTTGGGGACTCCAGAGCTGGATGCAGTACTCCAGGTGGGGTCTCACGAGAGTGGAGTAGAGGGGCAGAATCACCTCCTTTGACCTGCNAGATTGGTGTCATCGGCAAACTTGTTGAGGGTGCACTCAACCCCACTGTCCATGTCGCCGACAAAGATGTTGAACAGTACAGGTCCCAGTACCGACCCCTGAGGAATGCCACTCGTCACTGGTCTCCACTTGGACATCAAGCCGTTGACCACAACTCTTTGAGTGTGACCATCCAGCCAGTTCTTTATTCATCGAGTGGTACATTTGTCGAATCCATGTCTCTCCAATTTAGAGACCAGGATATCATGTGGGACAGTGTCAAACGCTTTGTACAAGTCCAGGTATATGGGCAAGGGTTGCTCTTCCCTTGTCCATATAACAACATATAGCAACAATCTAAAGCACTCCATATTGAATTTGATTTCTATCTTACTTTTCCCTTGTTCTTGCCCTCTTCCTGCCTGACTAAGAGATCAGAAAGTTCAGAGGGGAAATCCTAGTTTTTACAGTGCTTGACATATCTCTGCATGTATTTGAGAGACTCAGTTCTGAGCTTGGTGAAAAAGTTCATCCTGGTCTGATCCCAATTACATTATCAGCTGCCTTAGAAAACCTTACTTCACAAGGTAAAGTGGAAAGGAGAAAATTATGCAGAGGAAGGGAACAGCTGGTGCACTCCTACACATATGCAAGAGCCCAGATGCACAAAATTTTGGACCTGTAGTTATAGAAGCTTGGCAGCTTTAAGTGCTTGCAAGATTCAGTGTGAATGAGGGCTGGGTGAACCGCATTGTCCTCAGAAACTCGTGTTCATTGTTCATGGCACCTTTATAAATCCTAAAGATGGGTGCACATGGGCGTAAATATTTTCGTTGGAAATAAGAACGTGCATATATAAGTCAGTAAGCAGATGGTGGCTCTGAACTCTTGGCTTTAGTGATAAATTCTCAGTCTGCCTTTTGATTAAAATACAAAATTACGGGAAACAAGAGGGACCAGGAAATCACAGCTGCTATTTCTGATGTTTAGTCACCGCTCATAAGTATTGCAGCATCTTGGAATTATATACAATTTACACTGCAGTCTCTTGTATACTTTCTAAGTTCTTGGGGACTTGGACCTTCATAACCTGACTTTTCAATGTCATCACATGAGATTCTGAGAAGTATATATTTGTAATGGTTTAGGTGTAAGGCTGAATAGGGATCTGTATTGTCATACTGTGTCCCGGACCTGTGCTGGTGTATTTGAGTTGTCTTATGATGGTGGGAAACAGATGAATGGCTAGAGGATCAATGAAGGAATTCTGCTTATTATCCCTCATCTGGACTGGACTCAGTGACTTTACAAATGTGCAGTTAAGTTAAATTACATACTATTCTCAATTTAAGCTGTTTCTTGTGCAGTGTGTATGTAAAGGTTGAAAGTTTCTACTTTAACAAACCTACAAAACACCTTCATGGTATGAACATCTCTCAGATCATAAAGACTCTTTTTCCACAGTTCTTTGATAACTCTTTACTTGAAGGATGTAGCATTTTTTATTTCAGCTGATTTTTTTTTTATCTCATATTTCAACTTGGTATTACTTATTTTTTACTGTTTATTGTACAGGAAGTAGCCTTGATGAGAATTCCAGAAACTTCAAGTTCTTAAATAGATTTATTGATTTTCAAGTTTTAACTCTCTAGAAACTATAGCTCTTTGATAGCATATCCAGGATTAATACATTAGATGCCAAAAAGTGTAATTTAAAAGGTAACAATAGAAACAGCTGTAATTTTCCAGATACACTATGAAAATACCAGATAACTTTTGGATACTATGCTAGAAGTTTCTTCTACTAATTAAATCTAAATGTAAAACCTGAAATGAAAAAGCCTTCTGCAACGAACTTAACTTTCAGAAGACTTTAAAGCATTTAAAAAGGAAATTAAAATAAAAAGCATGATATTACATAGAAACCAGTCACCACAACCGCCTTAATGTTTTTATTTATATGTGAATGTTCATATGTGAACATATTTATGAACACATATTTATATGTGAATTCTTTGGAGGAATCTAAAAATTTCTGTATGGTAATGGCATGGCATATATAAAGTGCTTTTTAAAGTTAGAATATTTAAAATTTAGACAGTCAACATATATTAAAGATTTACTCCCTAAGTGGCCTTCTAAAGCTGGATCTTAACATGCTAAAACCCCTTCGATTTCTTGCAGCCTTGGCATTTCTTCTGCATCTGTTGATATCATCAGTCTGTAACACTTAGAAGAAGGAAGCTGCATTTCCAAGTCCAGGGAAGAGTGATTATGAATTCAATATGCCAGCAGAGAAATTCAAACAGAGGTCAAGTATCCTGTATCCTATTAGTGTGTGGGATTGCTATAAGTCATCCAGGGTTTTTTTTTCAAGTCATCTCAGTTCAACTTGAGGAGAACTTTTGAACACATCTGTTTTTAGGTTTAAATTTTAAAAAAGACCACTTCCAAAAATCTACGTTTTTATAAACCACACGTGGTAACATCCAGCTTTGAGGGAAACCAGGCTAGCAAAATTCTGTCCATGCTGAAACGAGCTGCAAATCTCCAGTTATCTTCAAGGAGTGAAAGTTTTACCAGATTAATCCAGTATCAAAAGCTGGGTTGGAACTGGAGGAAAGAGCGTTCCAACCTGGCAATCACTGAGAAAGTATTCTTTTAAACTGATTGAAATTGGTGGCAAAATGAATTAATCATAACGGAGCCAAGGCATCATCTTTGCTCTGTATAACAGTCTTTGTTTTAAAGCAAGAAGTTATACTGAAGCATGGGGGGGACAGAGAACTGGAAATCATCTATATAGTCACCATGTCAAGTACCCAAGGAGTTGAGTGCTTATCACCTTCATTTCTGACATTGGCTAGCCTATTTCTTTGTGTAGCCAGTCCTCTAACATGTTGATATAACCAACCAAAGAATTAGCCTTAATGTTTAGATTCAGAATGCAAAACTGTATCAATAATTAGAAATTTAGGCTAACCAATGTACTTTTTTTTTTCTAAGTTGTGTACTCTACAGACTTACTAAAAAGTTAGACTATATTGTTTAAAAATATGTTGTCTGTAGATTTCCTAGGATGGAACACAACAATGTTCTGCTTCTAATTAAAGCAACAATAACATTCTTGGCATAACCTAAAACCATCACATTAAGTATAGGTCTTTCTCAGTGGATCACTACTGAAAAAGACATTTTCTAGAGAGATTTTAATGCTGAAGGAGGCAGTTCATGATTTGTTTCAAAGGCAATATTACTTTCTATGGTTTTTAGTTACTCCTGTCAGTGGAATTTTGAAGATGAAAATGAAATGAAGACTAAGTAAAACTGATTGCAGGTCTTGTTCCTACTGTGTGTTGCATTTTACTTTACTGCCAATAGCATTGAGACTCTAATAAACTAATTACCCATTGGGCCCTAGACGTGATCTGATTGAAACAAAACTACAGGGCAGGAGAAGAAGGAAGACAATAAAGGCAAGAAACAGGTGACATCTCCTGACATATAGATTGGTGATTGATCTTCTAATTGTGCTTTGGCAGGTAGATAAGTATGAAAAATGGCATTACCCCAACACAAATGCACACACAACAAGGAAGAACTCCAGAAATTGAACGTGGAAAGGGTGAAGCACTTCAGAACATCTCCAAAGTCCATTCAAATCAGTGTTCTGACTGAATTTAACAGGATTTCATTCAGGTTTTGATTGAAACCCCCATCCTAAATGAACATTGTATGCTTAGCTGGAAAAAAGCATTATTGATAGGCCTTGTTTGGTATCTATGCTCCATATGACTATTCTTCCAGTGTTTGATAAATAATAGAGAGCATTTTAACCTTGAAAGAGGCCAGGAAAACTGCACAGAGATAAAGCTCCATCAGTGAACAGTGTCTATTAGGTAGTGTGTAGTATGGCAATGACTGATTCCCAGGTGAATCACCTTGAAATGTACCTTTCAAATCTATTTGCCTGATAGAAATCTTGGTGACCTCAGAAAGGCAATGTTTTTTCTGGTATACATTTACATATTATTGTTTACAGCCTCTTTACTTGCAGCTCAACCTAACACTTCTCTTGGAACATTATTTTAACATTTTTACCTGTAACTGTATGTAGGGTTTATGAAATATTCATAGCATAAGCCAACATTTATATTAAAGAAAATTTTGTGTGTGTGGTTACCGATATGATTTGACATTATAGCCCTAGGAAAAAAAAAAGATGTAACTTTCATAAGGCCATCAGATTATAACACTACTCTCAACTTAGCCTTGTGTAGACCAAAATGCAGAAGCCTTACTTCAGCAAATGCTGAAACAGACAAAATAACATTCTTTCTTTAAAATTCTGCTCAAACCCTCCCTCTACACACTGATATTTCACAATAGAGCTGCTTTGTCTATGAAGTAAAATACGACTATTTTAGCATGTTTCAAAGCAAGTTATCTGTAAAAATTCCCATGCTAACTGAACGTTTTCTGTTTTTCCATCGACATAGACAATAAACCATGAAAAGAACTACACAAATGACCTAGCTAGAATATAATAAACTCACTCTTTAACAATGGAAACTTGAATGAATACGTAGGACTTTCCAGATAATTGATATTTAGTGTGAAACCAGTGAATTTGAAATATTTGTCATATTTAAGATATCCTTAAATCAACTTTTTTTCAGTTAGATTGCTTTTCATATAGAGAGAATGATATTTGAGAATCACAGCCAAATTGCCCCATAGGTACATGAACTCAAGTCATGCTCCACTTGAATATGTTTTTCCTACGCAAATTTTTCTATTTAAGCCTGTTTTCCCATAAGAAAGGAATTGCCAGTATGTAACAGAAAGCACCATCTCAAATGTTGTACACAAGTACGATTTAATCACCTAACTGCCACACGAATAACGTGTCCAAATTTCAGATCTTGAAAGGCCTCTTTCAGTTGCATCCAAGTCCTTGAGGAGACACCTATGTTTTTGACATTACCTCCCGCCAGACAGCTACACTTCAGCTCTGGGCCTCTCAAGAAAGACAATCTTTACTGCCTTTACTGTGCTGAGCAGGCCAGCATTTCTTTGTGTTTCAGTGGCTGTGCTCCACACACCTTGCCGGCAAGTTGGATTTGCTAAACCAATATTTATTAACTTGTGGCGTCTGCAGACCACTGAGTCATGACACACAGGAAGGTACTCTGGTGAATGGCTGTAATGCTTTCCCCACAAAATGAACATTTAGGCACAATTGTACCTGTGTAAACAAAGCAAATAAAAGTGTCTGAGTGTGAAAATAAAGGTAGCGTGACTCCCCAGAGTTTATAATAGTTTTATTTGCTTCTAATTAAAGCCATTGTGGAAACAGTGTCTGAAATAGTCTGCGAGTACCTTGGGGGGAAGGGTCATAAAAGGTTATGAATCCATATTTTAATATCTAAACATTTAAATTGTTTAAGAGCTATTAAAAAGCATTTTTAAAGATTGATAAAAATATTGAGTTAATGTTTCCTTGTTCTTCCTTCACACAGTGTTAACATCAGTAACTTTTTCTTCCCTGAGGATACAGCACCTTGCTGGGAGCTGGTGCCTGGTCTGCTACATTCCTGCGGTGAGAAGCTTTGTACCCACGCTAGATGGCAAGGAGTCCTACGTAGCACTGCACTGAACACTACCACACTTGGAGAACAGGCTTCAAAAGGAGGAAATCTGTGTCATTCCCCTTAAGCCCTTGGATCAGAAAGAGGAGAACTGCAGCTCCCTTGCTTTGGTCATGAGGTGGGTTGGGAATCCTGCCTGCCAGAGCTGGATCTTTGCTAAAGACCCTTCTATGACAGTGCACACTTGTTTGCTTTTGTGAGAGCTATGCTACTAGAAGTGCAAATAAAACATGAATAATAAACATTCATGAGGTCAGTGATTGAGGAAGATGTCCATAGCCTGCAAGTTACTGGTAATGATGCTCGTTCTTGATGGCAGATTCAGCAGAAAACAAATCCAAGTGTGCTAATGAACTACATTTTTGGGAGTAGGGCTTACCTTTCCATAATGGGACTGAGCAAAATAAAAAGATTGAGAAAATTTGTTTTTAAAAAAGAACATTCACTACCACAGTGTTTATTGGCACCTTTCATTTAATGTAAACATAGGCCATAATTCTTAAAGAAAAGTAAGCTTTAGTCTTTTCTGTACACCAAACTAGCAACTCTACTGGAGTCGATGGCATTGGTGTTTTAATTTCACTGAGGCCACAAATTCAGCCCTATATCACCAAACCTTCTGATTGCATGGAGAAATATTTTATGCCTCCAAAAGAAATTTTAGTATTAATATTGTCATCCACTGTACTCCAATTGAATTGTTTCAGTCTTTGTGCTGTTTTACCTAAAGACAGAGGTTTTTCTGTTAGCAAATTATAGTGAGTTTTAGAGATTTTCTCAGGTCTGATTTTTATGTGAGTATGGAATTAAAATTTTCAATTTTTTCAGTAGAGCATTACAGCTCTTAAAAATTCATATTTAGTTCTAAATGCCTATTTTTGACACCCAGCAAAAATTTGTATTTGCGGGATGAAGTTTTCATCATACTCAATATAAGTATGCGCTTTTATGAAATGTTAATCAAAAAGCATGTCAGATCTGTCTGGAAGGCAATCAGTGGATCAAAGAGCTAAGGAGAAAACTAGATTTTTTTTTTTATCAACTGTACTTCCCTCTTGTTCTTACTATAAATAACTTTGCTCCTGTTTTATATTTAAAACAAACTTCCACTGTTTTGACTTGTCAATTTAATTGACTTCAATATATAAAAACACACACTGATTTAATAAGATAGGGATCAGTCCCAGAATATTTAATTCTTCATTAACTTTCACTGGATGTAGCTCTAACATACATCACTCTGTCCTAAACTATTTTTAAGTCTGGCTTTCTGCTTCAAGACACTAGGGAGAAAAATCCCACATCAGCCTCATTTTAAATTATTTGACAAATACGCATCGGGATGAAACCTGCCACAATTAGGGATGCACAGGTTGTAAAGTTAGTTGCACTGAACCATCTGAAGGTAATAAAAATTACTTATTCTCTAGGACAATCAATCCTTCAATTACCCACCAAAACCTGGGCTTGGATGTCAGCTATCCAATAATGTATCTGTTATTTGTCAGGAAACCCTGCCAGAAGCATTTCTTTTTCCTTGCAGATATAAATATGAAACACAGACATCAGACACATAGAGGTGTCATTTCTTTTCAGGTCTGCAAAATGAATTTCTGTGTCTGGAAGGTCCCTTCTGCAAATGGTTTGCGCTCTGGGAAGGCGATTTCAAAAGGTCTTTAACAACTCTGAAGTTGGATAATGAGGGGGAGACACTCCTTCTCCAGAGTTACGTTATACTTTCACGGATTGCAGCCGCATGCCAGAGGGCTTGGTAATCATTATTCTGAGCCCCCATATGATTTCTAGGGATTAAGTGCAAAATAACCGCTTTGAACAGATCATTTCCCCCTCCAGTTAATTTTCCTGTGAGACTCGTGAAATGGGACACTTGACAATCTTGTCTTCTGATTCTGGGGAAATGTGATTGGAATAGTTCAGTGTATTGTTTAACACAGTTCTCTGACACTACAGTTATTTCCTGAAATCTTTGTGATATTTCGTATATTTTATATTTGTATTATTGTTTAGAACCAAACTAATCCTTTCCTCTCTTTCATGGGTTTGCTGCACAAAGAGATTGTTGAAACTCTCAGCTTGGGGTCAGGGTTTTGGGTGAGCTGGATTTTGGGGATGAACTCATCAGTCTATATATCATCACCAGTGGAACTGAACTTCACTGGCAATAGAACCATGCAATAGATGTGGACATGACAGTCACCACTACCTGCTCACGGGTAAATGTAGAGACCTTAGGAGACCTTCTTCATTCCCAAGGTCTGGCACAGATTTTGTGGTTCTCTCCATCCTTGCAAACTATACAGGATGAGGACATGGGTTTGAGCATCACCTTTACTGTTCAGGTGTTGGCATACACCTTGCTAGCATTTTGGCCCAGACCAACTAGTAGGGTCAGATACAATGAGGGGACATGGTCTGGGGGACAGAATGGCCTCCACATTGGTCTGAGTATGCCATCCTCTTTTGGGAGCAAGTGTTTAGCTGTATGAGATGTGCCAGTTGTCTCAGAGAATGGGTTTGTCAGCTAGCATAGGGGTTTTGTCACCTGCAAACAGTCAGGGATCCAGACTCCCTCATCTCCTCTGGGGGCACTGTCCCAGTCACAGGACATAGGCTTTCTACCCCGCTTCAAAAAGTAACTTTATGAATCTGCCAAAATGTTGGGAAAGCTTCTTAATTCGTGTGCAAAATCATGGTAACAACACTCCTCATAAAATATTTTTCTGCTCTATCAGATTAGAACTGAATCACTGTTAGAGCAGCAATGTTTCTATGAATTTTGCTCAATGGGTCCCTAATCTTGCTTGTGTCCTAATGTGATACAATAACGGATACTAGTAACACATTGCTTTTTACACAGGTGCTATTTGCACATGTAACTTATTCTCTTACCAAATTGTTGGCAGTTGTATGGGGCACAGATATATTTCCTCCTCAACCTTTGAAGCTTTTGTTTCCATGTCTTTGAAACAACCTGATAAGAGTTGTATTGGGTTTATGTAGCAAGGTTTTGGTTGCAGGGGAAGGGGAAGCTGCAGGAGTGGCTTCTTTGAGAAGACATCAGAAGCTGCCCTCGTGTTCTACAGAGTCAGTGCCAGCTGGCTCCAAGATGGACAGTCCACTGGCCAAGGCTGACCCCATCAGCGATGGTGGTAGCACCTCTGTGATAACATATTTAAGAAGGGGAAAAAACTGCTGCACAACAGCAGGTGGGAGAGAGGAGTAAGAATATGTCAGAGAAACAGCTCTGCAGACACCAAGGTCAGTGAAGAAAGATGAAGAGGAGGTGCTCTAGGTGCCAAAGCACAGATTCCCTGGTGGAGGAGGTTGAAGAGTTAAGAGTGAAATTTAACCTGGGAGAAAGGTAGGGGTGGAGGTAAGGTGGATTTAGATTTCTCATTATCCTACTCTCTTATTAATTGGAAATAAATTAAATTCATTTCTCCAAGTCAAGTCTGTTTTGCTTGTGACCATAATTGGTGATTGATCGCCCTGTCCTTTTCTCGACCCACAAGCTTTTGGTCACATTTCCTCCCCGGTCCTGTTGAGAAGGTGGAGTGACAGAGCAACTTGGTGGGCACCTGGTGGCCAGCGAAGGTCAACCCACCACAAGAGCCTAGAGTAAGATATTTGAAACATTGCTAGAAGATAATAATTATAAAAAGGTATAGAGAAAGTAATTATAGAAAGATAATGACCACAGCTTTTGCCAATAGTCTTCAGCCTTCTTTTGAACTATTATTCTTGAACAGTGCAATGGATTTCTGTCTCCTTTTCACAATTTTCCTAGTCTTTTGGCTTCTTGTTTCTTGAAAGCTTGATGGTACTAGCAGTTGTTATATTGTATATATACCTCCACATGCTTAGTTGGACAACAAGCTACAGTGTTGTATACCGGTAATACAGTTGATTTAGACAAGCAATTTTGAATACCAGAAGCTATCTGGAACTCCAACGTTGCTAACTTATCTGCTTAAAAATTAAATTTTATACAATCATTTATGGACAATCTACTGTAAAAACAAATAAATAGATAAATAAATAAACCACAAGAAAAAATAATGTTAGCTTCTTTCTTTCTCCAGTATACCATTGAACTTGTAAAATGTGCTTTTTTTATCCTTTTGGAAAACCAACCAATTTTTTTTTTTTCTACAGAAAATGATTTTTAATTTGTTGCCTGAAATTCAAAAATAGACTTAAACAAAATTAATTCCTTTCCTTAATTGGGAATTGTCCATATTCTCTACATCCTTAGGTGATCTTTATATAAGTAAAAGGTGACCTAGATTGCCAAAGATTAATAAAAAACAACCCTACAAAACAATGGACAAGTCATAAACTAACAATCCAAACAGGATAGCAAATGGAAGGCAAATGTTAAAAATGAAAATATTAACTGAAGAGGGTTTGACTGGTTGTAAATGAATGTATCGGCTGTGGCAATACTCTAAAAGCAATGCTCAGATTTTTTGCAGAAACATTAAGTGGCCCTTGAATTTAAAAAGTTTGAGAAACACTTCTCTAAGACATGGACTATTGAGATTATAAAGAGCTTTTAGCAGTTTAATGGCTGTCTTTCAAAGTGTAACTAGCTGATTCAGAAACTGCATTTCATGGAGATCTCAAGCTCTGTGTCTTTTCAGCCTTATTTTGACTCCTTTCAAGCAATTTTTACTTTTACAGAGAGTCATTAGCTAATGGCAGGTCTCTACATCCTCTGTCACTCAGATGCACAAGGAAGAGTGAAGAGAGGATGATTATTTGAAGAAAACAATAGTATGGAATAAGTTTTCTGAAAGACTGACTCGAGTATCTATTTCTAGACCTTGGTCAAAGTTGATAGGAGTGACTTTTTTTTGAGCTTGGGGAGCAAAGTGGTAGTACAGGCCAAAAATGAAAAAAAAAAAAGGCTTTGGCAGCTTCTGAATAACTCCTAAGTGTAACTCAAAGCCAAAGTCAGTCAGCTGCACAGATTCAGCAGGAATTTTTCTGAAAAGATTGCCTCCAAAGGGCCGTGGTTAGCAGCTTATTTAGCTCCGCATTACAAGCTGGAAAAGATTAAACTGTTTTGTTTTGCTACCCCCAATTTGTTATATGGTTTAAATTGTTGATTCTAACAGCTATTCGCATTTTCAGGAAGAAGGGAGAATTATAGTGATTGCTATCAAAAAGTCAGCCATCGGAAACATTTACAAAATCATGATATTTGGGATACTAAAATGTTTCTCAGCCCTTAGAACAGGAAATAACTGCGGTATTACAGATATTGAGGCAAAGTAATTGTTGCTAAATTCTGGGTTGTTTTATTTTTAAATAGTAACCACAATGGCCACTAATTATAGAGAGTGAAATAATGGAATTGCCATACTGAGTATTTTATTTGCTTCAGGATAAAACTGTTAATTATATACTGTCATTTACTGTATATGAAGATATATTAACTACCCTGCCGTCAACAGCTCATTAGTCTCAACAATGAGGTGTATTACCAATCACTTTCTTCGGAAGAATTGAAAACAAATATAGTTATTTAACAATTTTGTTTCTTGATTTTGGTGAGCTTAGAAAAGTTTTCCATTTTAATTATTCAGGTCCTGAGAGACAGCCTGTAGCATTTTGCAATGTGTGTGTGGGCAGGACCTTCTCAGTCCTGCAGCTTGCAGTGCAATCTGCCTTTAAAAGTATCTTCCTTGGCTCCTCACTGACTTTTGTGCATCAGGATGAACTTGAATAACCATTTTAATCACAAATGTCTGACCCTGAACACTTCTGGGACTTTGGCAGCACCTTATCAGAGTTAAACCAAAGCAGCATATCTGCCATTAGTTTTACTAATGTTTTAGTAAAGCCTTTATCCTTAAAAGCAGCACTCTCCAGACATCTTGCTTGTCCTTCAATTAAGTTATTGTGACATAAAATTGCAGTAAATGAAAGATGAAGACCTATGGTATTTGTTACTGGTATTGGACAATAATGTAACTATGCTACTCTTACTTCATTATCTGTAATCCAAATCATTCAAAATAACATTAGTTTAAAATCCATATTTATATTGAAAGAAGGTAATAAGGGGACAGTGTTACCCATTTTAGGGGTAACAGTAAACTGTAGGGGTAACACTTTGACTGCAACCCAATTTTAAGAATATTAAAGGAATCCAATAGGACTGTTTATAACTTTTGGTTATATAAACCACTTATTTGCTTCACTCAAGGCAACTGGCTTATACCAAATGATCATGTATGCCAATATGTTGTACTCTTCAAAAACTAATTTCATTTTATAAAGGAAGAAGATTTCCATGATGGACTTTTTTTCTGAAAATAATTTTCAGTTATTTCTCTATTGTACTGAACCTATTTGGAAGGGCCGCCATGAACAAAATCTGACTGTGGGGCAAATGGAGTAAAGGCACAGTGAGAAGCAGTAAGAGCAAGATGTGTGCATTGAATACCAGGCTACAGACTAACACCTTTCCTAGTATATGTATTTTATAGGTTTGGCTCAAACAAGACAGACTATATTATAATCAGCTGTGCAAACAAGTAAGTGGAATATATACTGAACCAATACACCTTGATTTAAACCATTATTGCTTTCATAGTATTGTATTGACTTCATATGTTGGGCCCTACGGACACAGTGTGGATTTGTGGCCATTTAGTGGAACATTTTTAATACAGTGTAGAGTACAAACGCAGATCTTGGTAGACACTAATGGGTTTTATGCACAGCTCTCTCACAGGCAGCTTTAAGAAACTGTTCCTTTAATGGCCATGTGATACAGTTTGATAGAAGCAACAAGCCAAGTAGCCATAAATCCCCATGGTGTTCGAATTTCTTAACCTCACCTGAGAATCAGGAGAGTCCTGTTGCATGAGAATGTTTGATGTTCTGTGTGCTGTTTTATCCTCCTGCCAGGAAATATTAAAATATATTATTAAAAAAGATTTACTCTAGCTGTTTATTTCCCACAGCAGTGATAATATAACCTCCTTTTCACCTACCTCATCTTGGATGAATTTCATTCTAGCCATCAAGGGACACATTTACGGATGCTGATTCTTGAAGGCTTTTTTTAGTTGGAGTATTTCTGCAAGATTTCTGTTTGCCTTTGGCCATTGTCATTGCCCATGTATAGTACATGGCAGGCCAGCTATCCCTTTCTGGCACTCCCAGAAAACTCTTGGGATATTTGTTCTACTTTTTTTACTGCATTTGAGAGCTCATTTCTCATCATTGTTGTATAATGCCACCATAAAATCATGCTTAGCAAGGCCTGTCAAATAAAAACAGCCGATGCTGCATTTATTCAAATATGGTATTGAGCAAGTATGTTTTGCTTCTGAATCAGACGAATGACCTAGTAGTAATTGTGCAAAGAAGATATTTTTCTAATAGCAAATTATTAATATTAATAGCATAAACTTTAGAAAGAGGTGTTGGTTGGTTGTTTTTTTTTCTGAAGATTATAACACTGTAAAATTTTGCACTGGTTTGAGAGTAACACAGCCAAAAAGATCTCTTTTTCTTCAGTTGCCTATTCGTCACAGCACAGCAAGACTAACAATAATAAAAAGTCACTCTCCATTTCACTGTACTTCCCTGCAATTCCCTCCCCACACCAGTGCCTCAGAATGGAGTGGAAAGAAAAGGGGGTCTATCAATGGCTCTCCAGATAGAAGGAGATATTCAAAGGGCTCAGCCCTGCTGCAGCTCTGCATGAAGCACTGTCAATTGAGGTTGAAGAGCTTCTCACATGATAACAATTGAGTTTATTTTAAGGTGGAAGAGATTAGAACCCAGAGGTGTCATACCCACGAATTTATTCTCTGGTGGTTCTGTGCATTGGTATGGACAAGGCACAGAAATTATACCCTCTAATCCCCAAGCATATCTTTCTGCAGTTCAGTCTTAATTTACTGGCAGAAATAGAGGCAACCACCCACTTCCTTGCCTCCTCTGCTTGGTACCATTTCTCCTTTGCTCCATTCATTTAATTTCTTTTTTTTTTCTTCATTTGTTTAAGGCTCCTGTCCCACACTTCCCCACAGGTTTTACCACACTCTTTATTACACTCTTTATTACATCTGATTGCAGCTTCATGAGCTGATTGAGGGATTTTAGAGGAGACTGGAATGATGTGAGATTAGCCAAGAAAAGAGAACTATGGGTTGGTAAGGTGAGTAGAGCAAGCTGCAATAAAAGGAACAGAAAGCAGATTTCTCTGAGGACTTGCTTCACATCTGTTAAGAGGAACACTTCTGAAAATGGGCAGTTCATATTAATTTTTCTTTCTTTTAACATACAGCTCCTTCAAGTAATTTGGTTACCATAGATACACTGTTGACCAACTTCATAATCTTAAAGGAGATTAATTACAGCAAGATGAAAAAAAAAATATTTTCCAAAGAAAAGACGAAGTTATTTTCCTTGAAAAATACATATTCTTTCTATTTTTTTGTTTTAAAAACCAAAAAATTTAAGCAAAGCAAATGACAACTTATTTTTTACAGCAAAAGAAAAAAGCCCAATACAAAACAAACGACAAAAAATTCTCTGCTGAGATCCCTTCTTTAACTGCCTAAAAATTAAAATCCTAAGAAACAATAATAGGCCTCTTGTGACCTGCTGCTGAGATGATAATGGTATTTGAAAAATTGTTTTCATGAACACAGCCTGCCTAGACAACGCGTCATTGGTTCATTGTAATTTCATCATGTGTTAGAAACTGAACTCCTGGGGGAGCCTCAGGCACAGCGTGGTCACATAACACAAATCAACTTTTTGTATGCAAGTGTACTGCACAAAGATGTAGAGTAAGCCACGCATAAATTTGCTTTACTCTAGCAATTGGCTATCATTATAGTCATTTTCAGATGCCATCCCAAATCCTGTGTACCTATGCATTAAAATGGCCTTGATGTGTCATTTAATGTTGCTGAAAAGACAGCAATATAAAGCAAAAATATTGGAAAAAGCAAAAGTCTACTGTTGTTATTCCCTGTCCCTAGATACCACTGCGATTCCTGTAAGATCACGGCTCTCTGCTTCTTGGGGCAACAACTGTGGGAAAGGTGAGAAATTGTGGTTTTACTCCTTCCTGCATCATGCTTTATTTGGCTTTTAATACAAACCACCCTGGTTAGCATTAACAAAGCTGCAGATACCTACACAGCGACTGTTATCTCTGATGTGTGTGCTTTTCCACGCATGCAGAGAACTAAAAAATCTCAGTCCCTCACCATCCAAACAGTTTTAAATGGTAAAGCAGCTGTCCTTTCTAAGGAATAGAGACATGCCTTTGCTTCCTGTGTAAAGGAAGATATTCTTCAGCGGGAATTCATGGATGTATTTAGTTCCTGTGCAGAGAAAATCTGCTTAAATGTAATCTAATAAAAAGTATGTTAGCTCTGCAAGAGCAGACATCCTGTCTGCAATAGGCCTTAAAACAAGTGTGACACAGCAAGCTAACAGGTCCTTCTGGGTATGGACAAGCCAGATACAAAAATCTTTCTATATCTGATTGAGATAGAATCTATAAAGTTAGATATTTACAAAGTCTGCAGCTGAATTCAAGATGCTATGAGTCCATTAGGCAGAGGGTACTTCGGACAAGGACAGCAAATACGTTAACAGACACCTGGAAAATTTGAAGTCTGGGCTTTGTTTATGGATGGCTCCTTCTGGAAGAGGTGCCAGAATGCAGCCCATGGTGAGTTTTACATTATTGAGTGTCTGCAAATAGAGAGATGAGACATCTCCAAGAAAGCCTACAGTCTGTATTGCTTGGGGAGGAGTATTCTATGGATTAAAAAGAGAAAAGGTTGGGATAGCACGATTTAACCTGAGCGGAATCACTGACCAAAGCAACCTCTATTATATTCTGTGTCTGCAATACTCATAAAAGCCTACTCAAACCCATGTTTCATTTGATTTCACGACCTGCTACCCACTGCTGTTCAATTTTTAGCATGGGCAAACATAGGATAACAAACAGAGGTGTGTCAGAGCTGGATGTTTGTTTGACTACATAGGACTTCAATATGAATCCCAGCAGAATTAAATATTCTTAGTTTGCAAATTATATTTTCAGAATAAATGGAAACTTTAACAACATAACAGTATATACTGACATGTGTAAAATACAACAGGCTAAATGAATGAAATGGAATAACGCATATGACGTATTTTAGATTAGCCAGAAATTCTTCTGCATCATACCTTCTATTTTATAAAAAATGTTACATTACTGTTTGAAATCATAAAATGAAACAAAAGGTGCTATAAAGCTGTGTTCTTAAATTATGTCTCTCGGCAAGCCACCCCATTTTCAGATCATTTGTGGGTTTTCTCTTATTTTGTGATACACAATTTAAGACAATGAAGAAATACAATATACTAGGCTGATGATGAAAGGGTTTACTTTTGTACATGTAAGGCAGGACAGATTCAGATATTATAAAGTCAGAAAGAATAGTTGTTTTGACTTCCTGTATAACATAAGCCATACCACAGAGCTGAATTAATTCTCACCTGATACGAGATGCACTTTGGAAAAGCATTGTGTTTTGTTTAAAAGTTTGCACTACTTGGTCACCCACTGTATCTCTTCAGAAAGCTGTTCCAGTGGTTAATTATGCTGTTAAACAAAACAAACAAACAAACAAAACAAGAGCATGTCCCCATTTCTGCATTTATCTTTTTTCACTTTCCAGCCACCAGAACCTCTATTTTTTTCTGAATGATTGCAGAACTTTCAGTTGTCAAATATTTCTTCCCTAAGAAGGCACTTCCAAGCTCTAAGCCACCCCTTAGCTTTCTCTTTGTTAAACTAGCACATTTAACTAAGGATTGTGTATAAAAACACAAAACAAAATTGTTACCTGCTGTAGGTGACCCTGCTGTGGCAGGGTTTGATACCAAACTGGGAGGGGTGGCTGACTCTCCAGAGGGCCGTGCTGCCATCCAGCGTGACCTGGACAGGCTGGAGAGCTGGGCAGAGAAGAACCTAATGAGGTTCAACAAAAGCAAGTGCAGGGTCCTGCACCTGGGGAGGAAGAATGCTGGGCACCAGTATAGGTTAGGGGTGGACCTGCTGGGAAGTAGCTCTGAGGAGAAGGATTTGGGAGTCCTGGTAGATAATAAATTGTCAATGAGCCAGCAATGTGCCCTTGTCACCAAAAAGGCCAATGGAATCCTGGGCTGCATAGGGAAGAGTGTGTCCAGTAGGTCGAGGGAGGTCATTCTCCCCCTCTACTCGGCACTGGTGAGGCCACAACTGGAATACTGTGTCCAGTTCTGGGCTCCCCAGTTCAAGAGGGATAGGGAACTGCTGGAGAGAGTCCAGCGAAGGGCAACCAAGATGATTGAGGGATTGGAGCATCTCCCTTATGAGGAAAGGCTGAGAGAGCTGGGACTCTTTAGCCTAGAGAAGAGAAGGCTGAGGGGAGACCTTATTACTGCTTACAAATATCTAAAGGGTGGGTTGAAGGAGGATGGAGCCAGACTCTTCTCGGTGGTTCCCATTGACAGGACGAGGGGCAATGGGCACAAGTTGGAACATAGGAAGTTCCGTTCCAACACACGGAAAAACTTCTTTACGGTTAGGGTGACAGAGCACTGGAACAGGCTGCCCAGGGAGGTTGTGGAGTCCCCTTCTCTGGAGATTTTCAAGACCTGCCTGGATGCAGTCCTGAGTAATGTGCTCTAGGCAATCCTGCTTTAGCAGGGGGGTTGGACCAGATGATCTCTAGAGGTCCCTTCCAACACTGACCGTTCTATGATTCTGTCATTCTGTTTCTGAACAGACCTGTTGTTCTAAGTACAAGTATGGGAAGGGAAACTTGCCTCAGCTACATCTAAGCTGGCACCTTCTTTACTGCCCTGAGCTATATACTGAAGTGTATAACACCCACCCTGAGATCATTCATATGCACAAATGAATTGCATATTATGTGAGCTCACTATTTCTGGATAGGTTCTGGTATCAGATACACATGTGAAAACTCTATAACTATACTGAGCCCCCTAATGTTTCTGTCATTTGCATTTTATATTGAACAAGTACAATTTTTAGAATGTACATTATAAAAGGTCTCATATAACCCGTAGCACCCTTTGTTGTCTAGATTAGTTCTTGTGGCAGCTACTTTAACTTTCTGTCAAAAGAATGATATTTTCCACCCAGTGCAGCATTTTTTTCTCCATTTCAGGACTGGGGTTGAAATATGTAGCAAACCACTGTCAAACAGACATTTACTGCAGTTTTTTTATGCCCCTGTTCTTTCTTATAATTGTTCTCAGTCTTGTGCAACCAATGCCTTTAGACAGCAAATGTGTGCAGGTGTATGAGCAAGTTCATGTGAAGAATAAATATGCACATTTTCTCTCTCCTCAGATATGAAATGCGAGCAAGTCACTATCATTCAAAAAATAACTTTTCAGCTCTCTGATCCCTTTCTCTGTCTCTGCCAGGAGGGCACCTAATATTGTTTTTCCCTTATTGGAGAGTGTCCCTTGCAATGTTTAGGAGTTGTACTGTGAGTACATCCTCTTCAGTGGACATAAAAGTGTCAGATAACACCAAACAAAATGTTTTCAGTTCTGCTGTTAACAATTCTCTCCATTTCATCTTATACAAGCTATAGTGTAATGGGACATATAATACTTTGTCAATTAGTGGTCAAGATGATCACACAATGGGATAAAAGGGTGAAGAGGAAGACAATGGGAATTACTGACCAGTCAGCCTCACTTCCATGCCAGATAAGATCATGGAGCAGATCCTTCTGGAAGACATGTCTAAACACATGGAGGACAGAGAGGTGATTAGAGACAGCCAACATGGCTTCACCAAGGGCAAATCATGCCTGGCTAGTCTAGTGACCTTCTATAACTGAGTAATTGCATCAGTGGACAAGACAAGACCCATGGATGTCATGTACCTAGACTTCTGTAAGGCCTTCGATACATTCCGCCCCAGCATTCTAGACACTAAATTGGAAAGAGATTGGTTTGACAGATTGATTTTCAGATGGATAAAGGACTGGATGGATGGCCACATACAAAGAGTTATAGTTAATGGCTCAATGTCCAAGCTGAAACCAGTAATGAGTGGTCTCCCTTAAGGGCCCGTCTTGGGACCAGTATTATTTAATATCTTCATCAATGATATAGATGGTGAGATTGAGTGCATCCTCAGCAAGTTTGCAGATGACATGAAGATGAATGATGGAGTTGATTCGCTATGGGGAAGGGATGCCATCCAGAGGGATTTTGACAGGCTTGAAAAGAGGGCCGATGCGAAGATCAACAAAGCTAAGCGCAAGGTCCTGCACCTGGGTCAGGGCAATCCCCAGCAGCAATACAGACTAGGGGATAAATGGATTGAGAACAGCCCTGTGGAGAAGGACTTTGAGATATTGGTGGATGAAAAACTGAGCATGAGCTGGCAACGTGCACTTGCATCCCAGAAAGCCAACTGCATCCTGAGCTGCATAAAAAGAAGCATGGTCAGCAGGTCGAGGGAGGTGATTCTGCCCCTTTACTATGCTCTTGAGTTCCCATTTGGAGTACTGCATCCAGTTCTGGGGCTTACAGTACAAGAAGGACATAGACCAGTTAGAATGTGTCCAGACAAGGGCCACAGAAATGGTCAGATGCATGGAACACCTCTCCTATGAGAAAAGTCTGAGAGAGTTGTTGTTCAGCCTGGAGAAGATTTAAGCTCTGGGAGGCTTTATTGAGGCCTTTAAATATATAACGGGGGCTTATAGACAGACAGAGAAGGATTTCTTACCAGGGTCTGTAGTGACAGGACAGGGGCCAATGGTTTTAAAATGAAAGAAGGTAAACTTAGATTGGACATTAGGAAGATTTTTTTTTTTTATGATGAGAGTGGTGGGACACTGGAACAGGTTGCCCAGAGTTGTGGATGCCCCATAATTGGAAGTGTTCATGGTCAGGTTGGACTGAGCTTTGAGCAACCTGATCTAGTGGATGACATCCCTGCCCGATGTCCCTGGATTAGACTAGATGGTCCCTTCCAACTCAAGCCATTCTATGATTCTATGTAGATACTTTCACACTATTAAAAACCTACATCTCTGTCTTGCTACCTATTGGTACATCAGCCTTTGCCAGCTGCTCTCTTTCTGTCTGTGGTAAACCATTCATTTTTCTTAGATAAATAGTCGTGTAAGTCATACAAACTGCCTTGTGAACTTCATTCGGAACAAACCTATTCTTCAAACACATATGTTTTCATGCATTAAAACATCAGTGTAGAGCAAAACTAATATTATTCTATTTCTTCAGGCAGTGAAATATTAGGTTTTTCCTTCAGTCATATCTCACAGATTTTGAAACAAAATTGTTTTGTAGAAACATGACTCAGTGCTACTGTAAAAATGGAGTCAAGTTCAATACAAAACAGCAAAACATGAGCAAGCAACAACACTAATCACTACCATACTATGAAACTATTGGTAGCTTCAAGCGAATTCCTAATGTCCAATGCTCCTGATCACTAGTAAGCTGCTGTCTGTATTTCCATTTCATTTTCCTCTCCACTTCAAATCTAAGAAATTACAGTGGTTTTATTTTCCAGTTAATTTCAGGCTGTGCTGCACTGACAGATTGATCAGGGCAGGTTCATAGGCTCACACCAGACACATTTCTTGAACAAGAGCATCGGGGCAAGTTTGTGCTGGTGTAAAATGCTTCCCACAGAACTGTGTCTACTCACACCAGCCGGTATTTGGTCCTTGTATATTGTTATCAGGCAGTCCCAGCACTCCACCAACTCTTTTGATAATCTAAAAACCAAAAGCATTCCTCCTGAAATAGCATTGACACTTAGATACAAAACTTTGATAGAGCTAAGTTTGATCCATCTAGACAGGAGGGATTTGTATTGCTCGTATATGGGGGAGATTGTATTGTCTAACTCACATTTTATTGGCTTCTTGGGATTCATAATTTGTCAGGCCAGAAGCAAGGAGGCCAGTGGTTAGTCCTCAAATTCCAAAATATCAAGGAAACAGAGTTATGACAGATGATTACAGGAATACCATTCACAGGAGGGATCTCTCTGAAAAGATTGTCCAACTCTGAATTTCTTTTCCCATGTCATCTCCAAAGACACGTGTGAAGGAAAAGATTTTTTTTTTACCTAGTTCAAACCAAACTCACTCTCTGCATCCTTACTCTCATGGTTTCATAGGGGACCTCCTAAGAAGAGTGAGCACAATTTTGTTCAACTCTGAGATGGATGGGATGGATGAAATTTATTTCTTCTTTGTACAACTTGACAGCAACGAATTTTGCAGGCTTTAGGTGTAAAATCTACTGTATTATAAACTATATTACAAATTTGGACAATTAAGTGTGTGAAACCCATAGGTCATACACTAGAACTGGTGAGAATTCACTATGCCATTATTACAAGTGAATCCATAAACACAGACATCACTGTCACAAGCCCAAAGCATTTACTTCAGTGTTAAAACAAAGAAGCCTTTTTCCAAATTATGGTACTCAGAATTGGGGTGAAATGCCTTGCGTCTTCTACATTATTTCTTAACAGCAAAATAACCTGTTTGTGAGAGAATAAAAATTATTCAAAGCAGTACCCAAAACATAAACCTGAAACAAACTTCAAAGCTTTTTCAAATTCACAACAATATGGTTAACTGAAAAATGAACAAACAAACACTGGAACAAAAAAAATGAACACACACACACACACACAGGCCTCAGAATGTGAGAAACATGAAACTTCAGTTATGATTTATTTTTCTTTTTTTTTTCCTTTTTTTTGGTTGTTTTTATCACAGATGAAAATATTATTGTGGTATTTCTAAAAGAGCAAAAATTAAGAATCCTTCAATATCTCTCAGGAAAAAAAAGAACCAAACCACAAAAATTTTCTGCAAGACTTCCTTCTTCACATTTTCAAATGGAAATAAATCTTAGACAATGTAAGGTTTGACTACCACTAATTACTACAGTATTTTATTTTGGAGGACTTTAAGCAAAGTTTTAACATAAATTAGATTACTCAAGAGAAGTCAGTACTGAACTTTGGGGTTTTCTCTTGTTTTAACATCAATAATGTTAACAGTAAATTTGCAATGCATGAATGTAATCATGAATATAATATTGTGGATATATTAAAAAAAATGAACCTGACACCTCAAGGCAATTATATAGGTTTGATTCTTCTCTCCCCCCCCCCGCCATAGTTCTGGTTGGTTCAAATGCTATCCACAGAAATATTCTGCACCTGGCTCTTACATGTATGCTTATCTATACATGTTAATTTTCCACATTTAAATTTATATTACATGTGCATATACATATATGCCTTTGCAAATACATATATGCCTTTGCATATACATATGTCCTGATGTTTCTTTTTTCTTAAAAATTGCAACAAAGTATTTTATTGGGAAGTAGAAACATATTTTCATATCAAAGGTAACCAAAAATCTTTGTTGTAAAAATAGACTTCTTTTTATATTTTCCTTTTTGAACATTTCTTTGAAATATCTGGAAGAATTAACGTAAGGGAATACAGAAAATGGGAATCCTTACTGCATGGAAATTTTGACATTTGTTTTCATTCTAAATAATGATGGAAAACATGGAAGTTTCCCAAAAAATTAATCTCTGAAACATTTCATTTCATTGCTTCCAATAAAAGCTAAGTCTTTCACTACAGATGTTTCTGAACTGAAATGATCACTTTGGTTTTTCAGTTGGTTGCTTAAACTTAAGCAAAAATAGTTTTAGCTTCACTTATCATTAAACTCTTCTTCTCCAATAAATTGTTGTTTTCCAAACGTTTGTTCTCTCACGAATCCTGCAGCATGTAATGCTGCCCCTGGGCCAGGCTTCTCAGCCAAACTCATCACCTGTGACGCATCACATCAGTCGAGCACAAAGGAAGAGGGAGCCACCTGGCAAAGGAAGTGGCCAGACCTGCAGAGGGAAGATGAGCCACCCAAACCGCAAGTGACCTGCAGTTCAGCTGTTTGAACTCATAAGGGATGTTGTGATTTGGTTTAAGAAAAGGAAACAGTTTTGTTTGAGTCTAAACATCCTCCAATGCAGTATTTTAGTTTCTCAACAGAGAATAATTTGAGCAAAATCACGAATTGTCTGAGGTAATTCTGAACTCTGCGGAAAGTGTACAGTCTCTTTAGGCCACATTGGATGGAAAATTCCCATATCGGTTTTAGCTGATATTAAAAAAAGAGGATGGATTAATCAAGATTTTTCTTTTGCCATTTGCCATTTTCAGTTGGCCCACAAAGTGCCCTCAGCATCTTCCCTGTTCACAGACATGCACTAGAGGCACTATGCTTTACATTTTTGTGGATACATTTCCAAGGCTGGTATTTTAGTTTCATTTACTTTTATACTAAAAGGACTAATACTTAAAAGAAACCAATTCTACACTGTGGGTGCTATGTAAGAATTTTGAACAAAAACCCCAACGGTTTTATAGCTGTAAGGAAGACACTGATCATAGGGTGTTACGTGAAAGGCATCTGCCATTGAAATGCTGAAACAAGATGTTTTTAGAAGTTTAGCATGTGTCTCTGTGTGCATGTGGGAGGAAAGGACACTGTGTGTTACAGCGAGTGTGTAGATAATTAATGGATGATGGTAATATAAGAGAAAAAAAACCCAAATTGTTACTTAGTACCCTCAGGCTTACATAGAAAAACCGATAGAAGCAGATTGCATGGGGTAAACAGAAGAAAGATTAGTGTGCATGAAGGAATAATTGAAAGCTGCATTCATGTGAGCGTATTGTTTTTAATTATTCATTGACAGAAAACCGGTAGATAAAACACCCGCTAATCTTTAATCTGACAAACCCTCAGGCCCATAAGACCTATTGAGGATGTGAAAAGGATTAATAAAGAGGTAGACAGAATCAAGAAGGATGTGTAAGTTGTCCTCAGTGTTCTTTTACTGTATAAATTGTGCAGAGATTTCATAAATTAGACTAAATAATTCAGTTTTGTTTAGCTGCGACTGCTGCATATTTCAGAGTGATATAGAATAGTAATAACAGACATTCCAAACTATAAAAAGGCTTCAATAATAATTCCTCAACCCTTGTTATCTCCAGCGGTTATCTTTCTATTTAAGGAATGGGACAGACGCTTACTCTGAAATCATTCTTAAGAAGGATCCCACATCACAAGTCTTCTAGTTTTTAATAAAAGTTATAATCTCAGTGGTTGACATCATGATAAAACTGCCTTTGTCAAATAAACCTCCAAATTTCATAAACAATAATAATGAAGTAAATGAGCAAGCAAATATGAAAGGAAAAAAGAAAGACAGAAAAATAAATTGGATTTTCTGAAGAGTTTTGTAGATTTGTGTGAAATACATTGTCCTTTTTTTTTCTTCTTTTGCTCCCAGCTCAGACATTATTCGCAGTTCACATGGCAAAGCACAACTACGTTATCCCTACTTAATATTTCATTCAATCCGAAGCTGAAGCATAGAGATCTCTATAGCTCTGAATGTTAAAAGTAGGATGTTTACTAGACGTGAAACAAATCCCTCGAGAAAATTGAAAAGAAATGTGGCTTATTTGGATCAAGTGGTGGACAAGGCCCATTCTGATCTGAATACCCTTTTGCTGCAGAATTCCCCCAGTTGGTCCCAGGTTAGTCTGAGCAGTATCAACATTTAAACAAAGTCCTGTGGTTTTGCAAAGCGTTATAGAGAAGGTTTAGCTCCAAGGGCCAATACATCCCCCCCCAAATCGTGACCGGCCCAGTTGAACAGCCTTTCCTGCTGTTAGGGCTGCCAGAGGAGCACAAAACAACCAGCGTGAGGATCTGTCTGGGTGTCTAATCCTGTGGGGACCTGGATAAATCTCTCCAACTCCTTTCAAGTCCTCTAAAGCTAGCAATCATTAGCATACAAATAATTAGGGAACTGATACCATCTTAGGCTTTGAAAATGCCTTTGACTTTTGTCTGTCATGCAGCACTTCAGGTGTACCCACGTATATTCACTGGAGCCAGCAAAAGGCATGACTGACATGACTTATGTTTGTCATTCTGCAAAGTATAGATTAGCAAAGCAGATGTGCAGAGCCTGGGACAAATCTGGTTGGGCTGAATTTTACCACCAGTGGAAAGAAATCTGCATCTTGCTATGATTAAACTCAGCAGGAAGAGTCACAATAAATTGTGTTAAATCAAGCATGACCTTACAAAGTCTTAATGCAGATCAAACAAATTTAGAAATGATTTTTCATGGTTAGGCATACAAAATACAGTATAGACAGAACTGCAGGAAAAAAGGCAGGAAGAACATTATAATGACCTATATACGGTGTCAACATTTGCATTACTCACCAGATTTATTAAAGTATATTAAAGTGGTTCTGTTTGTTTATATAAACAATTCTGGGGACCTTCCCCTGCTGAGTCAATGACACTGGAAATATTTAAATCGGCATTCTTTTACAGCTTGGAGACATGCCTAACTTCTCAGTTAAGCGATAAAGCTAGAAAGGAAAAGGTAGAGAAGGTGTGAAAGGGCACAAATACTACATTTTTCTCTGACGCCGTTTGTTAGGTTCGCAATATTACTGTTGTCTGCTGTGTGTTCTTGACAGATTACTACTGTAAGTGTGGAAGATAAAGATCTATGTAGTTTGTACATCTTGGCACATTTTACCTGTGATGTAGATACCCAGGTATCCGGTGCAGGAGAGGCACAAAATAACTGGGCAAGCCCAGAAGTCATTTTTCAAACCCCTGGAACTTTATTGGGAGAAAAAAATAATGTTAGTTTCTGAATCTAAGTGGGTACAAAAGTCAATGTAAGGCAAGAACAGAAATAATAAAATGGCATCTTAAAATTTGTTAGATTAGTAAAGATTCAGTGTGTCTTAGGAAGGTATAACACTTAATGGCTGTCAATTTACTGATGATTCTAATGGGGAATTTAGCTTGATATGTACCAGAACAGAAAGGCTAAAGGTCTGACCAGACATACAGCACAGTGTTAGTTGTGTCTTCTCTCTTTTGCTGCCCCTACACAATAACAGATGCAGAGGAAGACAAGTAAATCCCTCAGGAAAGAAAAATTGAGCACACTTCAAAATATCTTGTGCTTTATTGATCTAGGGTACTAAATGCTTAAAAACCTATGGAACAGAACCTAGGGGTTTACGTTTGGTCTGGACCTTACAAACATCAACATTTCTCATTTTGGTGGTCCTGTTCACATTGCTGGGCTGTATAATTGTCATAAATTAGGTCCATGTTGCTTAATGTTAACTGAACTGTCAAAAGAGACATGGGTCTTTGGATGGCAATTCCAAGCACAAATACAGGCTGGGTGGAGAATGGATTGAGAGCAGCCATGAGGAGAAGGACTTGAGGATGCTGAGTGATGAGAAGCTCATCATGAGCCGGCAATGCACAATCACAACGCAGAAAGCCAATCATATCCTGAGCTGCATCAGAAGAAGTGTGGCCAGCAGGACAAGGGAGGTGATTCTGCCCCTCTACTCCACTCTCGTGAGACCCCACCTGGAGTACTGCACTCAGCTCTGGAGTCCCCAACAGAAGAAGGACATGGACCTGTTGGAGAGGGTCCAGAGGAGGGCCACGAAGATGATCAGAGGGCTGGAGCACCTCTCCTCTGAGGAGAGGCTGAAAGAGTGGGCGTTATTCAGTCTGGAGAAGAGAAGCCTCCGGGGAGACCTTATAGCAGCCTTCCAGTACCTAAAGGGGGCCTACAGGAGAGCTGGGGAAGGACATTTTACAACAGCATGTAGTGATAGGATGAGGAGAAATGGCTTCAAACTGGAAGAGGGGAGATTTAGATTAGATATTAGGAAGAAATTTTTCAATTTGAGGGTGGTGAGGCACTGGAACAGGTTGCCCACAGAAGTTGTGGAAACTCCACCCCTGGATGTGTTCAAGGCCAGGCTGGATGGGGCTTTGAGCAACCTGGTCTAGTGGGAGGTGTCCCTGCCTATGGCAGGTGGGTTGGAATTCGATGATCTTCAAGGTCCCTTCCTACCTAAACTATTTCATGATTCCATGATTCTATGATTCTATGTGGAATTGCATTTATTTGAATCTCTGGCATGTGCATTTCTTTGTGCTGGTATTAGTAAATTTTATTTTATTGCTTTCTTGCTTGGTACTTATGATATGGACATGAAATTTTGGCTTGGTTTGAATAAATTATTCCCTGACTATCATATGGTAGTTTTTCTTGAAAGTCTTAAGCTATATTTAAATCCCTGGAACTTCTGTCATACCCCCTACTGAGAAAGCTTGCCTTTCTGAGTACTGGCATTAAGCAGAGAAACTGAGGGACAGCATACTCTACTTCAGATCACCTCTGCAAATACGTTAGTAGCTTGTATCTCTGTATTTCTGAAAAATACTGTGGCATTACAGCCCTGTTGGAAATCATGAATGTAAATTACTTCATAAAAAAAAAGCAATATATTATTTAGTATATTTTCAAATAGCTTACTTCAAAGCTGAGTGCATTAATAAACATCAAGGAATTTAAAGTGGTGGTGATGGGGGAATGCAGAGAAGAGTTATGCCTTCAGCTGAAATATAATTTAATTCTCCCCAACTAACTAGTCTGCCAATGGAACGCCAGGACATTGCTGTCTCCCAATCAGTAGTAAATCTGAAAAGCTTGATTGAATTATGATACAGGAGTACAGGGAACATGTCCTAAAATACAAAGTGTGAACAATAGGAACACCCTTGCCCTGATCCTGGGTTTCCCCAGTTGTTCAGCGGAGGTAAACTGTTGCAGCATGTTGCTCATATTGCACCAAAATAAGAATTAATAATTAAAGGTCTTGCCTTTAGCTCCTAATTTAGCAATGCAAACCACATTGTGGCTTGAGGAAGAATTTATTTTGAAATTTGATAGGAAACTTATTGCTGGTCTTTTTTAATGTGTCTCTTTGTAAGTGCAATATATGAGGTATCAATGAACCAGTGTTAGTTAGGTGGGCAATCTCTCTGCAATCTGTTTATATATGGGCTGCTTTTCCCACTCTGCAGCATCCCACCTCTTCATAATTCTTCACCTCATCATTTTCTCCATTTCACTTTCCTCACAACCAAACCCCTGACCCTTCACATCTGTGTCTTCCCCTTTCCGGTGCTAGGGTTTCACAAGCTATCTCCCATAACAAAATGTCATTTTTAAATTGATCTTTTTCAATCAGCTTTTCAAACAGGTCAGCTGCCACACTTGTGACCTTTTTTAGCCTGACCATCTACCTCAGCAAACTACAGCTTCATCTCCTCCTTAAGGTTTTAAGTGCTCTCATAGGGTGGTTTATTGTTTTCAGAAGAAATATGAAATTGCAGCAGGACCCAGCAAGTCAGACAATAGATAATCAACGCAAAAACTCTTGCAGAGGTGTTCTGGAGAGAGCTTCTACCTCACATCTGTGTAGTGTAATTCCACCCTAAGAACAAACTCTTTTTTTTAGAAATGTAAGATACCAGCAGTCAGACCTTCTACATTTTTACGCTTCCTTCCCAGCCACCTCCTCATTGTTAGTTTTTATAAATTTCTTTCTTATAGTTCTCCATTTGTTGGATTAATCGTTTTGCACTCTGTTACAAGCCCACTGCTCTGTAATCACCATTAGCACAAATGCAGCCAGCCCGGCCAAAGCCACGGCGTGAGCTCACAGCCCTCTAGAAGTGAGGCGGGGAGCAGTGCCTGTGTCGGTCCACTCCAGCAGTTCGCGTTTTCCCAAGGAAGACCTTTGGTGTCGGCTGACTGCGTGCTGGCCGTGACCGCTGTTGTAAGTAAAAGGATGTTGTTCATCATCGTGACAGGTCCTTTCCCTCTGCCAGCAGCGTCACCTGGCTTGGGGAAGGAAACCGTGGGGCTGTGAGGAGCCGATGCATTGCAGGTATCCAGATCTAGAAGAACTGGTAAATGTATTATATTGGCTAGCAAATTCATAAAAGCACATTCAAAACCAGAATACAATAGAGCGATGTCACTCAGCCAGCCCACAGGGTGCAGCTGTCCTCAGTTAGATCCCATCATAAAACCCAATTAAGCTACCAAAAAGGAGGTGGTTGTGCTATTTTTGCATGAAAAGCAAAGGTGAAAACGTTCTAAGGGAAAATATGTCCTACCTATGCCTGTACTGAGCAGCTTCATTATGTCATGAGTGGGATTGGTCTCTTCAGACCGGTCACTGCCCTGTTATTGCCTTGGCTGGGAGGGGGGTCACAGCTTCCAAAACCACGCATGAGGGAGCATGCATGTACAGCAGTTGGGGCAACCACTTTCCCCACTACATGCACCAGACGGCAGGATGAAGTCCTTACATTTTGTGCTTTTTCAGATATGCAAAGTCCTGCAACATTAATGAAAAAGCTGCAGTACTAACAGTTCTGTAGGAAAATTTTCCTTGGGGCTACCTACTGACATCTGTGACAAAGGTCTTGAATACAACAAAGACTTCTTGACTGTCTTTCCTTTAAAGAAATTGCTATTCTTGGTATACCCCTTGAAACAAAAAGTCTGATGGTAGATCTCTTCCTTGAATAAATAAATGCCTCAGCGTCTGGATACCGGCTTGTCAGGAAAGACTTGGAGAATTGTTGCTGAGTTTATGTAATATATACTCTAATAATATACAAATATATTGGAAACGCAGAAGGTTTTTTATTAATTCAGAGTTTATCAAATTTCAGAAATACAAATTCCCCTTCAAACAGGAAACTCAACTGTTCAGGCTTCTCTAGAATAACAAAGACTTTTTTAAACGATGTTCGAAATATGCAACTATTCACAGATATATTTTTTTCCTTCTTCCTATTTTCACAGTGTAAAGTACTGACAGAAGAAGGCTTCAATAATAAAAGGCTAAATATATTTTAGTCCAAAATACAGTAGCCTTATATGAAAGATAATTTTGTGTTGGGCAGCTTTATGATGAGAGCCCTAAATCACTGTTGGCCCTAAAGTGAGATGCCCCACTTTCTCTTTGGTCTCTTGTGAACTCATTAAGACACCAAACTTGTTTTTAATTCCAATGACTTGTAGAGTAAGTTGGCCTTCATGCACTCACTGCTCAGGAGAAAAAACTAAAACAGCTTTAAAATGATATTGCAAACAAGGTACAATGCAGTGCTTCCTTCCGTTTAGTCTTCCAAATATGTAAAATGATATTTGCATTTCCAAAGTAACTGAACCCTCGCTGATAGTGGCTTTTAATATTGTGGAACTTGGTATTATAGAAAATACTTGGCCATAACTAATACTTTGATGGGGAATCTGTTGTGTTAACAGATAATTAAAAAAACAAACAAACAAACAAGAAAATTGAATTGCCTTGTGGATCAGAGCCAGAGAATCAATGTAAATTTGTGTTTCGTAGATGTTTTAGGTATAGGTCAATGTTAGTAAAAATAATAAAGTATTTTGGGATATAGTTCACGTTTAAGCCTAATGGCATCAAAATTATGTATATAAAGAACATGTGAAATAAAATATACTTTAGTACAAGATTGAAGTATGTAGAAGGCTGCTTTAAACAATATAATATTATTTAAGATACTTTTATATAAAAATCCTGCCAACCTTAGCTGTGCAAGTAAAATGAACTGCAAATCTGGCTGCCTAAGTAAACTAATGCGGATGGTAAATATCTTCATGGAGAGTAAAAATCATAGAATCATAGAATCATAGAATGGTTTAGGTTGGAAAGGACCTTGAAGATCATCGAGTTCCAACCCCCCTGCCATAGGCAGGGACACCTCCCACTAGACCAGGTTGCCCAAGGCCACGTCCAGCCTGGCCTTGAACACCTCCAGGGATGGGGACTCAACAACCTCTCTGGGCAACCTGTTCCAGTGCCTCACCACCCTCAAAGTGAAAAACTTCTTCCTAATGTTCAATCTAAACCTGCCCTCTTCCAGTTTGAAGCCATTCCCCCTTGTCCTGTCACTACATGCCCTAGTAAAAAGTCCTTCCCCAGCTCTCCTGTAGGCCCCCTTTAGGTACTGGAAGGCCGCAATAAGATCTCCCCGGAGCCTTCTCTTCTCCAGGCTGAACAGCCCCAACTCCTTCAGCCTCTCCTCATAGGAGAGGTGCTCCAGCCCTCGGATCATCCTCGTGGCCCTCCTCTGGACACGCTCCAACAGGTCCATGTCCTTCTTATGTTGGGGACTCCAGAGCTGGACGCAGTACTCCAGGTGGGGTCTCACGAGAGTGGAGTAGAGGGGCAGAATCACCTCCCTCGCCCTGCTGGCCACACTTCTTTTGATGCAGCCCAGGATGCGGTTGGCCTTCTGGGCTGCGATCGCACATTGCTGGCTCATGTTGAGCTTCTCGTCGATCAGCACACCCAGGTCCTTCTCCTCAGTGCTGCTCTCCAGCCATTCCCCGCCCAACCTGTAATTGTGCTTGGGATTGCCCCGACCTAGATGTAAGACCTTGCATTTGGCCTTATTGAACTGCATGAGGTTGGCTTGGGCCCACCTCTCCAGCCTGTCCAGGTCCCTCTGGATGGCATCCCTCCCTTCCAGCGTGTCTACCTCGCCAAACAGCTTGGTATCATCAAAAATGGTCAAGCAATCCATAACTTCCTCTTCATTTGGGAATCCTGTACATTTGATTTACAGAATAATGATCTCATAATCCAGCAGGATTTTCCTGTGTTGAGAAATGCAATGATAAACCCAACGCAGAGCCCTGCCAGATGATCTGGGGGAAATTTCAAGTATCTGTGACTTGCCCTCAGACTACCCCCTCTGCAGAAATATGCAGAGCAGCTCCTGGGAGATCTGTTAGTTCTCAGAGCCCTTGACCTCCCCTCCTAAATTTGAGGTGCAATCTGGCAGAGTGCTAGTCCAATTTCTCTTTAAAGAATGATTTTTCCAGTCTTCCTTCGAATAGAATTGCTTATTAAATTTCAGTGAGTAAGAATATGCAGGAACTTTCTGAAAAAGACAGTAGGGCTTACTCTCATTGTAACCAAAGTCATTCCTGTGGCCAAAAAGGCAGACAAACAAAAAAGACAGAGTAGTTTCTTTTGCATTCTCCTTTTCCCTCTGTTATGTAGACTTCAGGTAGTTTTTTTCCTTTTGTTTTCCTTTTGTTTTGGGTTTTTTTTTTGTCAGCTATGCCTGAATTCTTGTCAGAATGATCCATGCAACATAAAAATTGTTTAGAATTGAGAGAAATCTACAGTATAACCCCAAAAGCTCAGGACCACTCTAAGGGACTTTCCACCACTTCCATGGTCTCTGCTCTTCTTTTTCAGCCTTAGTAGTCTGGTGGGTTTCAAGAGGATGCTAGCAAAGAGAAACCATGTCACTCTATATCTTGCTATTTTAAATTCTCCTAATTCCTAAAAGTTCAGTAATGACAGGATTTCAGAGCTAAGAAAAGAAAATTTCCACAATCCAGCAGGTATTTCTTCCTAAACCTTCTGTTAGTTCAAACTCCTTCATAGGTACACCTAGTGAATTATAACGAACAGAAGACATTACTGGGAGCTCTGGTTATAAGTGAATAACCTTTATTTATTGCCAAAATACAGATTCATAAGCCAGACCATAGCTAAACACTGGGGAAAGATCTCTTTATTTTTGCTACAGAGTCACAAAGGTGAAACAAACACAATCTTCAGTTGCCACACAGATTTGTCAAATTTCAAACATCTAGGAATTGGTTGAAACATTAGACATAATTAAAGAGCCACGTAAAAACCTGCTAAAACTACAATCCTGGGATATCAAAATGGAAATAGCTCTTATCAAGCCCATGATAGAGAAAAATTGAGAGTTTCCTCTTGCAAGCTGGTGAAATCATAGAAAAAGATACTAATTTAATTGTTATATGCAGGTTTCACATTGAGAATAATTCCAGATGGTTACACTATGCCTGAGAGAATTTAGTTTGTTAGGCAAAGTTTCAGTGATGAACTTACTCCTTGAGTTGCAGGTGTGAATAGCTTCATGCACAATTGCTCTGAAAAACTGGATACAGACAATGGTCTCTGTTGTGAAGGAATCCAAACATTCAGTTTTGTTTCTGCATGGGCTTCAGGAATAGGTTTACTGAGTCATGTTGGAAATAACAATTACTTCCCAGGTTGAGTTTAGATTGTGACCCATGAGCTTTATAAACTTTTGTAGTGGTTTGAGTTCTTTAAATACCTATTGGGAGAGAGATGGGTGAACTGAAAAAAGAGTTAAATCCAGAGACTTAACAAAGAAAAAGTCTCTTTTTTTTTTTTTTTTTACTTATCCGTGCTAAATGAATAAAACAGATTGTAATTGTATGACCTAGTAATTATAAATATGTCTGTAGCAATTCCATCAAAAGTGTTGCATTAAGAATTGCACAAAAAGTAGGTTTATAATATCTATTTCACGCTTTAACAATTGAACTTAGAGTTTAAACTTCATGCAGCAATTCTTCCGTGGACATGTGATTGTCCCTAATAGACATGCTGAAGAGGAAACAGCAAAGGATTCTATGGTTTTGAAAATCTTCTCGAAGATATTATTGAGTTACTCAACACAAATGCACAAAAAATCTGGGCTACAGACATGTAAATGCATGAATACACACACCCCACAAAAAATTTCATATGCACCCCAAAATTTAAAAGTTGTCTCCTGAACACCAGTAAGTTATTTTTGTTTGTCATCATTTCAGTTCAACAAAACCACAGCATTGGAATGAGTAAGCTGTTCTTGTGTTTTTGGGACTGACACTTTTTCTTGACTCCTTTGTGCTTTCACTCTGTCCCACCATCTTGTTGCCAAAAGAATTCCTTGCTAGCATCCTTCTTGTTCCAATCAACAAGTATATGTCACAGTTTTCTCATAATGTAAAAAAATTGAGAGTACAGTCACACATCCATAGAATGGATATTTATGCTCTCATCAGCCAGGCTAGATGATACCTTTATAGTGGAGGTACCATTATTACCTTTGCTTCTTGAGCAACATGAGACAGAAATTGGAAACCAATTCCCTCTGCTGTCAAAAGGAAAAAAGAAACAGGTTGCTTTTGGTGGGGGAAGAGGAGGGGAATGCTGCAGACACAATGGAACTGCACATTACGTTCATATTCCATTACAAAGGTAGCTGCTTCTTCTAATTTGTGATTTACTAGAAAGCAATCTGAGTCAGAGTCCTCAGAAAATCTGCAGTCTGAACTCTGCCTGATGGAGGTATAGTGTATGAAGGAGGGTGTCTGGATAAGATAAGAGCTGACAATAAAGTCTGTCCCCTGTTAAATAAAGTCTGTTCTGTGTTAATTACCATAATCATATAGGAAACTCCCACTCAGTCTTCTGTCCAGCCAGCTTCCCAGGACTTTCCTGCTGTCTGTCTGTATTCTCTGTTAGCTTCCCTTGTACTCAACCCCCCAGTTCTTTAAGGCTTGTTACACATGTAAATGCCTCTACGCCAGCAAATAGCACAATGTTTCAGTTATATTCCCATGTTTTCTTAAAATACACTTCAGTCTACCATATACCTCTGTATAACCAGGGCTTAAGGAAAGGGGTGTCAAGGACCCATGAAACTAGTTGGCAATCGATCCATATGAAGGGAGGAGGCTGTGGATGTGGAGTCAGCAAATACCACTGCAGAGAGGTAAGCTGCTCCATGGTGTTTCCATGCGCCACGTCCAGCCACTGGCATGGCAGGGATGGACAATGGAAGGGACCGAGTCCATCCCTCATTGGAAGCCTCCATGTTTTTCTTTTCAGAGATTATATTGATAGGAAATCAACTGAGCAGTTTTGAGTTCAAACTGCACAGGAAGGGAGGGGTCATCCTCCACATCTCTGCTTGGTGTTTTTTGTTTTTTGTTTTTTTTTTTTTTTTTTTTTTCTGACAAAAACTGAAATGTCACAAGCAGTATTATGACTCATTTTAATTTGCATGACCCACCGTCACCCAGGCACTGGTCTAAAGAGGTCAGTCCCCAATGTTCCTCTGGAAATGACCTTTAGGAGGCTCAACAATACACCAACTATGTGGAGGAACAAGTATTACGTCCTCCCGTATAGTCATACAGACACAGACAGCTGTTCCCTTCCAGGGTAAAACTCACTTATGCGATTACACAAAGACACAAAAACAGCCAGCCTTGTCTCAAGTCAAACTTCAGATTAAAGTAGGATTTTAAAAATGTTAGGCGGTTCATGAAAATGGGGCCTTCTGGCCTCAAATAGATCTTGTCAGAAATCTATATAATCCACATCTATAATGCTAAAACACACTTATTTGAGTAACTTATTTTTTTTCCCCCCAAACAATAGGCCTTCAGACATGGAAACATTAAATCTCAATCAAAAGAAGTTTATTTGTCATTCACTGTTAGTGTTAATGCAAGACTTCTACATTTCAGAGGAAAGCAAATTAAGTAAGTTGTCTGCAGACACTGGCTGAGTTTTGGGTTTTAATAAAGCCTGTCTGGTGTCTGTGAATAAGGACCAGTAAGTGCATTTCAAACCTAAGAGGTATAATATTGGTTGGGATTTTACCGTTCATATTATTGCAAGATTTTGTCCAGAGAATGCAACGTGTACCTGGGACCTTTTTTTTTTTTTTTTTTTTTTTGTCAGAAATGTTTTTCACAGGCTTATCCTAAAAAAATGTATAAAAAATAAACAAAATCATTTAATACAAATGCTATTCTCTTGGTTTGGTCAGTTTTACAGCACTTTCATTCCAGCTGCTCTGCAACGCCTATTTTTACTACACATCTGATGCTTTAGTGGTACTGGAATAAACTGTCCATCATGTTAGTTCAAATGATCTGTGTTAAGACAATGCAGGTAAGGATATAAATGTGCATATACTGTTGAATATGGATCAGTGAGTATGCTTTATTTCTTGAAAAGATTTAGGTCCCTGCAGAGGAGACCTGTGAGAGTCATTCTGTCTCTTGTGGTCGTCTGGAATAGCTTCTAATACCATCAAAACAGGGGCTGTATAGGGGCTGTATAGGGTTTCTGAATGCTGTCTGCAAGTATATGATAATACTTTTCAGTCCTCAGGAAACCAATACAATCAATTGCAGAACTAATAAAACTCCTCAGAGAATTAGTATGTGCTGCAACAGTTCCCATGTGGCACCTCAGAAGACGACTTTTAAGATGTAAGGAATCTAGACAGTGGCAGTAATAAAACCAAATAAATTTGTATAGCTGCTTTAGTGATATTAGACCAGTTTGGTACTGCCCAAGATGAGTATCACAAATGTGATAATTAAAGTGCTGCTTCTCGCTTCTATATTCCTGAGGATCCTAAGGTTGAGTTGCTCTTCTCATTGCTCATTCCCTTTCATTGACTGAAGTTCTGCAGTGCACCCCAGAATTCACAGGGACATGGTGTGTTCAGCTTTTCAAACTTTTTCATTAAAGAAATCAGAAAGTTTCTGTATTCTCAAATGCAGATTTTTTGTAATTTTCTGCATTGTGTATTAAAAAAATATATACATACCTACAATAAACTTGTATTCCCTGCACCTCACTTAAAAAATGTGTTATATGTTTTGTAACAGAGTTAAAAGGTGACTTTTGAAAGAATCAGATTGATCAATTTTTTTAGGCTGAGGTTGTAATTTTGTAGAGGTCTTATTTTTCTTATTCTAGCTAGCTGGAAAATGCCATAATTAAGAGGTTTTCAAAGATTTTAGCTACAATTCCAGTGAATAAATTGTCAGAGAATAATACGCAGATGATATTTCTCAAAGTACCTCTTAAACCTCTATTTCCCTTTAGATGAGGTAGATAGGAAGTTCTCATACTCAGAAAACCCAAGTCAGTGAATACAAGCTTCACAGATCATTGAGTTTTGATACCATGGTATTTAGAGAGTCCTCTGAAGCAAAACTTCCCTTTGTGTGTTGGTTGCATATGAATTAGCCATCCCTAGATATTCTGATCAAACAGAAATGAGGTGGGTATTGCTATTTCCATTATTTTTGCAAGTGTTTCAGGAAGTGCTTCCTTTTGTTCCTCAAGCCTGAGGGGACAGAAATTAGATACTGAAAGTGTAAACTTTTCATGGCAAATCATCATACACAACAGTGTATTCTAAAAAGATTTCTGAAAGATAAAGAAAAGTGGATATTTTTAGCTACGAACAAAGTATATTTTAAGATTCTTTTAATAGATAAAATGTTAATTTAGTTTTGATAAATATGACTGCTACATACTGCCTTGCCTATGTTAATGATCTAAAGCAAGAGCTTCTTGCCTTGGGAAATAACACTTCATCACCAAGTGTAAGAGTTCCCAGGGAATTCAAAGTCATACATTTCAGTCACAAAAAGCTGAAAATTATTGCTTTAGCACTGTTTCATCCTAACATTTTTGTTTGTTCAACTGGTTGAGTTCTGAGTTTATTCACACATCCTACTTGTGTAATATTTATGGCCCAATCTAAGTTTCATTAAACTTCCTCATAATTATATTAGGACAAGAATATTTTATTCTAACATCTTTTTACCTCTTGACCTTTTTTGTTGTTACCAAAAACCCAGGTACAGTTTTTTACTGTATGTTCATACTCCAGTCCCATTAAAAAATCTATGACAAAAGAGAAATAAACCTTATACACAAAACCCCTTCATACTGGGAAAAGTGGGTGAAAAATTGTTTCTGTAAAAGGAATCAGTAAAATTCAAGAAAAAATGCAAATCACAAACCTTGGAAATCTCCCTGTTTAACACACTTTCCTTTTCTATGGATATTAACTCTTTCAGATAGAAAGGAAGAAAACTGGAGGTTCTTTTATTAAAAGGAAGTAATCATACCATTATGATGGTAAGAAGAAGGCAAATGACATATGTCCTCTTGTACTCAACTAATATTTTTTCCCCTTCAGACTAAGTTGTCAGAACTTGAAACTGTCATCTGCCAAAAAAAAGAGAATATTTGCTACATCAGAAACAATAGAATCATTCATGTTTGAAAACTTTTCAGACCTTCCAACTTTGCTGCCGTTACAGAGAAGAAAAGCTTTGGAAAGCCTTGGAAGTGAACTCTAGGGACGACAAAGCAAGGGAGTAGCAATGTGATTTATTTAATCCCACAGTATTACTTAATAATAAAATTATTTTTATTTTTTATTTAAATATTGTTAAGAGGAACTAATTTATATTTTAAATAATTTTTAGATTCCTTTGTCTTATACAAGCAGCTGGTCCTTCTGAATTCTTGTATCTTATTGTTGATTCCTCCAGGCACTATGTTTTACAAATACTTTACAAATATTTCTACCTAATGGAAAACAACAACATTTTTAGTGAATGGAAGAGAACTCTTTTTTATCGTTGCTTTGGAGAGCTCCTGTATATTTTTCTCCATGTATATTTTTCTCCATGTGTTTTTTCCCTTTCCTCTGTAGAAAGTCTTTTTTACTTTATATTTGTTCTTTTGCTACCAAATTCCTTATTTATCAACTGACCTTATAGACTGTACCAATTCTACAATGTGGTAGTCTTAGAGTTTCTCTTTTGCTTGTTATGAAATTTGTTTTTTCTTTTTATTTGTCCAGCAAAAGCTAAGTCAACAATTCATTTTGACTGTTCATATCCAATGCTTTGTGTGAATTCACATAAAGACAGGTGGATTGGTCCCCTGCTATGGACAAGTAAGACCTTATTTATGTAGAAATTCAACTTCAAGAAGGTTGAAAATCAAGCAGTGACTTGGGACAACAACAAGTAAGAGGAGACATTTAGGAGGTGTGATACCTCAGAAAAGTTTGAAAGAGTTGGAGTTGTTTGGTTAGGAAAAAAAGGGGCAATAGGAGAAGACTTGCAAAGGTAATAGTCTTTTTATCCATCTGCAACAAGAAAAAACAAAGAAAGCTAAAGCAACAAACAATTAAAGTGTATGTTAGCAAAAACTGTCCAGCTGTAAAGATAAAGAAGACCTGGACTGGGTTTTCAAGAGAGGTGGTGGAGGAGATCTTGGAGAACGTGAGAAGAAAATCAGGGCTGATATGGAAGCAATTCAGTTAGCGTTGTGGTCTATGTGAGCTCCCTCTCAGGCTTATTCTACGTTTACAGGTACAGATCATCTGACTGTATTGATTTCCAGGTCTAGTTCATTGAACTGGCTCCATAACTTCCTTGTGTGAAAGAAGGATCAAAACCAAAGCAAGTTCAATAATGTATGGACAAACCTGGACTGGGTCTAATCCTGTGAGTGTTTTATATCTGCCGCTCCATATACATGAACTATATTCACTTATCTCATGCAGACTATGAGTTTTCCATGACAGGTGTTACAGTAATTAAATAAAAACTGTAGGATCACATTTTCACACTGATTTAAAATACATTTATTTTGAGATCCCTTTTATGTTTGCAGATCATTAGGTTTAAAGTTGTATAATACTCACTTTGCACAGTTACAATCATGTATACTAGTAGGTACACAATTTTGAGTGATTCTTCAAAAGTTTAGCAGTACAGGGTAGATGACATTGAATCCTTGGAGTGAAAAAACTGAAATACTTGATATTCAAATACTATCTCTGTCTTTTCCTTTCAAATCCTGTTTGACCACAGGCAATTTTCCTTATCATCTAGGTGCCTCATGCTTCTTCTCTTTCAGGTAAAAATAATAATATGCCTATCTCAGAAGACAGTTGAGAAGTTGACTAGTCTATGATGTAGTCTGAGAACTTCTGAAGATAGATACCGTATATTTATGAGTATTATACTTGTTAATTTGTTAATTGCTAACCTTTATCATTTATAGCTTCTGTTTCTGGAAGGCGTTTCAGCATCCTCAAAATCTGTATTTCATGGATTGAAATATCATTTTCAACAATACCACAACTAAGGTGATGGCTTTTCTGTAAACTATAGTCAGTACAATGAATGACTGTTAGTGTTTCCCCATGAGTGGATATCATAGCATGACAAATAACAGAATAATATCAGTCTCCTAGTTATCAGATGATCACCACAAAGTTCAGAGTACTCTGACTTTTTGCAGATACATGCAACAGAACACTATCAGTCTCCCCATCATGTATATCGTCACTGTATAGGTCACTTTTTAAGTCGTGGCTGAGTTCTTGAAACATAAGCAGCCTTCAAAGAACAGTATCTGCAATTGTAGAACACATCACTACTCTCAAGCCAACTCTTCATATCAGTGTCATTTTTTTGAGTATTGAGCCAATGTTGTCATTCCTTGTCACCAGTTATGGATGAAGCAGTACAAGATAAAATATTGAAAATGATGGAAACCTTTCAGCTTTTAACAAGCATGAAAACTATACTTCTAGATCCATATGGAAAGTTTGCCTATGTTTGATATGATGATTTTACCATGTCACTGGTCCTGACAGCTTAAATAGCCTTGCCCTGAGATTCCCTGACAGACACAAATGACAAGTCATTTATCTGAAAGTGAAGGACAGAAACTTATGGATGAATACATATAATTTTACAACATAATTCTATCAGAAATATCGTTCATAAAAAGAACCCCCCCCCATCACAGAACTTATGCATCTGGCTAGCCAAGGAGACAGTCATTCGTACATATGCTTCTTCCCAGTCAGACCAAACTTGACTGTTAATTCCCTGTCTTTTCTATCTAGATATCTGAAAAGTGTGTGTGGTATTTCCTGGGTTCCTGCTTAACCATATGCTACATAACAAAGTATACTACAGAAATCCCAAATACTCGTGATCTGGATACTAACATTTTGTCTTGCTAAAAAGGATAATTCAGAAAAGTTAAGTAATTTATAGGACCATTTTTTCTACAACATCTGTAAGGCCATATATACACCTATCACATTATTTTTTTGTTCAGATGTCTACTGTAAAACTGAGATTCTCTTTTTTTGATCTGTGCATGGATTTGGCACAATTCATAACCACCCTGAGAAAAAGATTGCAATACCTAGGTACTACCTATCATTTATTTGTTACTGAAATAATGTTTTTCATCCATAGATTTCAAAACACATTGCACTTTGGCCAATATTATCATTTTATAGACAGGAAAATTGAGTTGCTGAGATTATAAACTACTTCTCCAAGGCCCCTTATGATTTTGCAGTACATTCACAAACAAATTTATGTGTTCTTAAGTCCTGTAAAGTACCCTATATACCTGACTTCATGTATACTTTTCAAACACGCTGTAACTCATGGCATTTATTTTAGCTTTTGAGCTGACCACAGGCTTTTTGTACCCGATAGTTAATTATGCTTTAGGAAACATTCAACAAATCATTAGTTTAAAAATCTTACAGACATTGTCTATACTCTTAGTTTTCCATGAAATTAATTTTTGTTCTTTTTCAGACTTGCGTAAAGCAAGTCTGGGCAGCTACTTGCTCCTTTTATGCTAGATAACTGTTAAACGTCAAAAGGGCATTATGGATACAAACAAAACAGAGTATACTGAATTTAATTTATGATTCTTATTTATTCCGTATGTTTTGTCACCACTGAGACGTTGCCTAAGCCTGATTTGAGACCCCAAATCCATAGAAAATTCATACAAAAAGACCATGAGGGTGGGTCTATGCTATGAGGTTGAGTTATTTCTTGTTTAGCTCCAAAGTACTCAGCTCCCTGTCAACACACTACGCAGATAGGTTCATGTGTAGATATCGGTCTCAGCTAAATAAGGTCATTCCCTTAGCAAGAAAACCCAGGTAGAAATGAAGGACCCTATCTGCTTCCAGAAGGCAGTAGAGAGGAGAGCAGTTTTATAGAGGTCGGCCTAGATGCGTCCTCTAAGAATTCTGTGTTCACAGGGCAGTGAGTTAGTCTAGACTTAAACCAGCGACCTTCATAGTGTTGCCACAGAGTACGTGAGTAAAAAATGATCTTTCTGAGCAGAAAAAAATCAGAAAATCCAAATAGTAACAAGTTTTTTAAACTGGAAAATGAGATGAAAATATAATTTTGATTATGTCAGTTAAAATACTTTACCTTGGTAATTTTAAAACATGTGTTTCACTTTAAGTTTTCTCTTTATTTTACTTGGGATTTTTGGTTGAATTCAATTTCTATTTATTAATTACATTCCAAAACAAAAATAGTTTGTTGGAAAAGGTACAATATTGCATTTAGAAAATATGGATGAAAGTATTTTGTCATAATCTTCAAAGGGATCTTTTTTAATTCAAATTGTGACATTTGTTGAAAGTGATATTTTTCTGCGTACAAGCACAAAATGCTTAAATAAATTTCAAGTAACAACATTTTTTTACAATAATATATCTGAAAGGCATTATTTTAGTTTATATGTCTCATAAACACTCAAACACTATTTTCATTCTGTCTCCTGCAATTTTGCCCTCTCTGTCCTTTGCAAGTGAAATTCTTGCTCCATGTAGAAGTAACTCAAGAAATTCTCTGTATTTTCTTTCAGCAAGTGTTGTAATAATAGCTTTTGGTAGACCCTTTACAGCAAACTTAGAAAATCTTGTTTTTTCAAATATTAATGTTTTCAAGGGTATTTGTTTAATGCTATTATCAAGCAGTCACACCAAAACACTGAATCACACTATATTTTTTTAAAAGATTAATAACAAATTGAAAATCTTTCAGACTCAGTTTCTCTGTTTTCAAAATCTCCAAGGTGTTGATGAAGTATTTAAGCAGTCTGCCTTGGCGAAAATCAAGCTCAAATTTATCTGAATTTACTACTACTACTTATCTTCTTTGGAAACCTTTAAAGGGTCCACAAACTGAGCAACCTGGAAGCTGTTGCTTTGTCTAGCTCTTACTCTATCCCCTAAGAGGTCTATGAAGCATCCACAAGGTGGCATTATGTAATACTATTTTTTAGCATTCTTTGATAGATCTCCATGCTGTGACTTCTTTCTTTAAGTTCATGATCATTTCCTTTGGATTACAGTGTTATATGGATTTGGCCTAGTGGCCAGTCTTTCAGTTTAGCTATTAAATATGCTTTTCAATTAGGTAGGGCATAAAACATTAAAAAACAGTATCCAATTCCAGAAGTTTTGTCCATGCTAGCAGTGATATATCTGATTAAATAATTTTAAGAAAGGCAGTGTATTATTTTGCCCAGCAGGCTGAATGAATTCCTATTATAGTCTGTTGAAATATCTCCATGGGTTTGAAATAGCATCACATAAGAATAGCATCACATGAGAAATATTAGATATGAGTATACAGACTACAACCAAAGCAAAACTCATTGTTTTAGAAAGTCAGATAATTTTATTAACGCATTAAAAAAATTTGTACAGATACATTTGAATTATGAATGTGCTTAAGACATATCAACTTACTTGTTTTACTTTCTTTCTCTCAACTATTACAATATTTTGTTACTGAGCTTATATATCACCTGAATCCACGTTCATTGATAGAAAAGATCAAACAAATATTCTCACGTCAGCGTTAGATCAAAATAGAAGAGCCATCCTTGCCCCTGCCTCTCAGAAGCTGTTGATTGTCAGATACTTTCTGGCTTTAATTTAAGACAAATATTGAGGAGTGATCTGATCACTTCAGTTATTGTTGAGGAAACTTACATTCTTACTCTGAAAATAAATTTAACTAGAAAATTCATGACAAAATGTATCTTTTCAGATGGTACCAGAAAGTTCAAAGGCTTGTCAAAATAAAAATAAAGTTTTAAAATTTGCAGTTACTAAGAGGTTCCAGAAAAGTTTTTAGCTGTAAAATTGATGTTTGGTAGGTTTTCATTCACCTGACAGTTTCCCTGCTAAGCATGTTTTTCTTGTAATATTCCTTTGTGAAGAAAAAAAATAAAAAATCTGTTTACTATTTTAATACCAAACCAGAATAAGAATGCACTATTCCTCTCTTGCCTGTGGTAGGTCTTAGTGTGTCAATGTCAAGCATTTAAGTCATTAATTAAGCCTCAAAAAAAAAAAAGGAAAAAAAGCATGAAAAATTAAAAGTTAGATCAAAATAATACGAATTTATTTTCAAATTGGTTGGTAGGATTTTGACAGTGAGATGTATTCCACAAACCAAAAGGTAAAAATAAATGAAAGATGTTCCTGCATAAGCTCATATTTTCAAGAATGACACACTGTAGAAAAACTTCAAATACTGTGGAGCAGCAGTGCAAGAGTTCTCACTGGTGGCAGGTAAGTGCTACAGGGTCCAAATACCAAACCTCCTTCTGGTCTGTTAGCACTAAGTAACCTCTGATTCTATCATTATATTCTTGTTTATGCGATAACTTTGGACAGATTTTACAAGATGACGCTAATATACTTTCTATAACAAACAGATATCTGAACTTTGGACAGAAAAGGGACATAAACATATAATAATGTAATGTAGAGATTCTATGAATAATTCAGTATCATATGATCCTGGATATATCCCTGATCAATCTAACCTAACTTCCTTAGTCCTGTTTTGAGCAGGGGGCTGATTTGCTGAGGCCCCTTCCAAACTCAGTTCTATGACTCAATGGTTTATACTGATGAAGTAATAACAGCAATTACTTTTTAACCTACAGATAATTTAAAATCATTTATAAACAAGTAAGTGGTGATGTTTTCACTTCAAGTGTTTATTATAAGTCTCGGGTTTTTAGCACAACCCATACATTAATCTTACCCAACACTAACACCAAAAGCATTAATCTTTAACAGCACTATGTCTCTGGTGAAATTACAAGGTAAATATTACTTTAACAAACAAAATTAAATTTAGTAAATACAATATATGCCTCAGCAATGACTGGAAAAGCAGTTTCTCTTCTTTCTAAACATGCTTTTTAACTGTTAAATTGATAATTTTTATGAGCATTTGTAAATGACAGTAACTTGGTTAGGTAGTCTACAATATATTTAGTGTATGCAATTCTGTTTGTTGACATTGCATTTACAATGTATCCCCAGTTTGCTTGATTTCTTTTTCCTTGATTCTGTGTAACCAGAGTGAAATCTGTGAATCTAAAACTCACTAAAGGTTTAGATTTGTTAAGTAACTTTCTTGAGAGTGTTAATAATAAAAAACTTAAAGGTGTTTATGAAAAAACCCTCAAGCAGGAAGCAATTCACAGCTTCTGAATATGTAGCCACTGAACATGTGACGTATGGAGGTACCCAGTAAAAAATAATTTGATTTTTTAAATCATTTATTCTGAAAGAGATACATTGCATCTTAGGAGATGCAACCTAAGGAGTGCTCAGTTAGATGAACAGGGAAACTCAACCGAAATAATCAGCTCAGATTAGCTATGAAACAATGCTAGACAGGCAACTATAAGCGTAGTAAAAGTAAGACAAGAAGACAAAAAAGAAAGTGAAAAGCAGTGCATGCTTAAAATGTAGTCAGTGACAAACTTTGCAACTGACTTAGTGTTCGAAAGAATGAGAAACTCTACTGCCTCTCCAAGGAAAAAGAATATGAATGGTTTTGTATTAGATAAATTAATGTTAGACAAGCATGGTATCTTATAACAAATAGAAAATTGACTATTAACATGACTGGCTCAATAACTATAGGTGAAAGAGGTTTTAGAACATTTTAAGAAAATGAAACAAAGAAGAATAACTTCCAACTCTGTTCAGTAAGGGCATATGATACCAGAGGAATGAAATCTTGGAATACCTCATTCTAAACTTAAAAATACCCCAACAAACAAACCAACCAACAAACAAAAAACTTCACAGAGTTTGCTAGTTATGTTCCATTTCGGTGTTGCATTATGCCCCCAAATTCAGAGATAAGATCATTGAAAAATACTTCTGCAAAACTGTCAAAATTTGGAGGGTCAATGTAGCTTCATGTCATGAAGAGGAATACCTAGTACTACATGCTTCCATTCTGCTTGTCTTACTGAAAAAAAAGACAATGATGGGAAGAGGACTTGGAAGTTAAGATTGGGAAATAAGCATACAACTGCACAATACAGTAATTTTCTGAAGTTTATAATGAAAAGACACACTAAAATATATTTGTAATTCAGGTTATGTACAATGAATTTATCTCCACAACTGAAGCAAAATGTGGCTTCAGTAGGTGGTTCACTGTAAACTCTGTCTTGCAAAAAAACCCTTTCCTATAGGCAATTATAATGGCTATAATAAACCATTAAATATAAAAAAAAAATGAATTATTTCCATTTACTAGTGATTTTGTGATATATGATTGTGCTAACATCAAAGTCTTCTGTGAACGCTGAGCATGTATTTTAGTTGTGTGTAGACACTATGAGACAAAGGAAAGGAAGAGAATTTGGCCACAAGTCATACGGCACAGACTGTCTCATGTCCATGCTGCGAGGGGGTAACCCCCAGTATAAACATACTAGTCATGCACACTGCATTGCTCCCAGAGCATTAGGCTCTGTGTGTCCTCTGCAAGGAATAGCCTTTAACCCTTAGATATAATTATTATTTTGAGGGATTTTTAGTTCAAAACACCTAGCAGCTGTGTTGCAACCATTGGTATTGGCCTGATAATATGAGGATGAAGGTATGCAATGCATACGCTAAAGCAAGTCTTGGAGGTCTGCCAGGGTTCGTGAAGGTACAAACCTTGCTGAGATTGTGCTGGAGGACTGTGCACAGCAAGGTCACCCAGGCTTGGTGCAGTTTCATCCACGTGTCATGTTTCAGGAATTAATTGCCTGTTCCCGGGACTTGTTTTAGAGAGAGATAGTGAGAGTGTTCCAAAACACATCTAATGAACAGGCTGAGAAGCTAAACAACATGGGACACGCAGATTTCAGTGCTCAGACATGCTTGTTAATTCTCTTTTATCCTTGTAAAACTAGGGCCATGCTAATTAAGAGAGTCAGTTCCTCACAGAAGTGACCATTTGAAGGGAGTTTATAAGACTGAAGAAATGTAAATATCATGGGTCAATAAATGCATATTTTATGCTCAAGGCTTCTTGGCCTTGAACAACAATTTAAGAAGCAAACATCAATATATGGAATAAAAATATGTCAATATCCTAACACACTGAATGATAAGTTGGGAAATCACAAGCAAGTGAGTCGGTATGCAGTCTGTCACGGCAGTGAGCTTATTTATGGTTGTATTTTAGGTATTCTTTGAAAAGGGAAATAAAAGAGAAAGTGAGATCTCTAACACCGTTGCTCTAATTGACAACATGTTTCAGGAAGGTGGGCAACACCACTGTGCGCACATTCTTCAGAAAACCGAGTACCATAACTGTATATTGATTTTAAAGTTGTAAAAGACTGAACAAAGTAGCAGTGCACAAAACAGTTATTGTGGACCCCTTAGAGGTCAATTGGACAATGGACTGTAAAATAACTGAGTGTTAAAATAAAAGGCTGTAAAAGTTGCTGGTACTGGATAGTGAGTGCCATGAAAGAAGATTTATTAGAAATTAGATAACAAAAATTTACCATGTGGAAACAAAAACCCAAACAGATCTACAGATGAGGCTCACTAGGAACAAAGAGAAGCTTGATCTGACAGTGAAGTTCAGGATTTAAGAGGATATTACAGGCAATTTAAAGGAAAGGAAAGTTCTTTCATTTATCATTTGCAATGTAACGCTTGCAATTTAGAATGTAAGAGCTTTTGTGTGGCTGTATGTTAATTTTTTATGTTGCCTAAAATAACAATAAAACATGAAGTATATTTGGGAAAATTACTTGGCAATGTCCTTCCAGAGCACATAAAAGCATTCTTCACAGAGTAATAATGACTTGCTGTGATATCTCTTTTATATGTTCCATATATATTTCACTTCTCTATCTCCTTCCTGTTTTTCAGAAATGCATCTTCCAAACACAACTGGAATAAAGTGATAATGACATTTTATGTGAGTTCTTTGAGAGGCAGAAATGAACGAGTTTGCAAGTTGGCTATCTCAAGATCTAGAAGTCCTGGGAAGTATAGCATGAGACACTGAGGTGAGAGGGGCCTTGGTGTCCTGCAGAACTGACTGGCTGGAAAACAGCTCAGCAGGAAAGAACCTGAGGGTCCTGGTAGACCTGGCCTCTGCTGCTGAGCAAGAGTCAGATGCATGTTTGCACTGATTGCGCTAACTGAATACTGAGCTATGTTAGCAAAAACATAGCCATCAGGTCAAGGAAAGTGGTTATTACTCCTATTGCAGTCCTTGGGAGGGAAAACCTGGAAAAAAAACATCCAATTTTGTCCCCTAGTGCAAGAGCTGTATGAAAAAAACAGGAGAGAATTCAGTGGAGGACTATTAAGATCAGCAGGGAGCTGGAACCCTGGTGAGGCCAAGGGAACCAGGTTTATTTAGCAGAACAGAAAGCTAAGGAGAAACCTAATTTCAATCTTCCTTTACTCAGAGACGGTTTTATAGACACTGAAGACAGACACTTGTAGAAGGTACACAGCAATAGGACAAGAGGCAACAGACAAAAGTTGCAACAAAGAAAATTCCAGTTGGATATAAGGAAAAACTGTTGACATGAGGATGACCAAATACAGAAACAGTTTGCCCAAGGAGGTTTTGGAGTCTCCATCCCTGGAGATTTCCAGAAGTTGTCTGAATATGACCTTAAACAACCAGATCTGACAAAAGCTATCCTTGCTTTGAGAGGGAGGTTGGACTAGGTGACCTCCAGAAGTCCCTTCAAGCTGAATTGTCCTGTGATTTCACAATTTTACGGTTCTATTTCTCTGTAATGTTTGATCTGCAAAATAAACAAATTTCAGGGACAATAGATCCCTTGGGATGCATTTACTAACCAGCTTTATTTTCATATTGTCACTCTGTCTTTAAAACTGTGACGAAATCTTATTTTTTGATAGGTATATTTGATTTATGTCAGTTTGTATGTACCACAGACAAACCAGTCAGAGTTAAAAGAAGCAGTCTCGGGTTTACTGCAAGCGTTCTGGGGTAGTACCATACCCACTAAAAGGCAAACACCACACAGTTTCTCTGCAGGTCTTGATCTCATTTCCACTGCATTCAGAGAGAAACCTGGAAGCTGATGGTTTATAGTGATGAGTAAAGAGAATACTTAGGAAATGTGGCTCTCATCAGTGTTAAGCTGAAAAATACTATATTTGACATTTTACTCACTAACTCCCACTGTGCTTCTCATAAATTTGCCACCAAAATAACATACCAAGTTATTTATTGTTTTGCAGATTGCAGGTCGTTCAACTTATGGTGCAGTCTTCAAAAATAGCAGAAATCTGATATGCAAGGGGAATGTTTTATATTCAAGAATAATAAAATGCCATAAAATGTTTTTAGAGTGATTAAATGAGCTAAAGAATAGTAAATGCTTGCAGGAAAAGCTTTTTTTGACAAGTAGGAGAAAGAAATCATGAAGAAGGAACTGTTCCTCATTACATCATTGAGTCATGAAAGGGAACTACACCACACCGGATCAAGTGTTACCAATCCTGAATCAGAGCAAGTATTTTCATAATCCCAAATCTTATCCTCTAAAATTGTGCTTCAGATTTCTTTTGTATAATTCTTTACAATTTCATCCAACAGGGCATTGAAATACAATTACCATAAAATGAGGATTTAAAATCCACTCACTTTTCTTCACATCAGTGTTATATGAATACTTGGGTTACTACGAGGAAAATTTTGTCACACTGTAGTCTGCTAACATGTGGTTCCTACTTTCTGTGGTACATAAGGTTTTTTGCTTCTTAACATTCACCTACATTTTAATTCAATGGAAATGAAGATCATTTCTGTATTATCATTTGAATACTTAAAAATATGCAATCTTATCTCTTGGAAACACCAGACTAATTCTTACCTGTTTTATGCTGAAATTGTTATATTTAATATATATGCATATAAGGAAATATATATGCATATAAGGAAAAACAAATAATTACATTTCATTTTGAGCCATGATAGTTACCTGCACAATGGTATCTGTAACATGAGTGAATCCACCTGGGAAGTGCTAAGAACAATTTGGAGGTAAAGAATAGCATCAGCATGAAAACATGGTGAGAAATCAGAATTCATCTGGTTATTTATGTGGAAATGCTGCACAATGGTGATTTTTAAACCTTCTTTCAGAGATAAAACAAGACAATGTTGATCTTTCCCCTTAAACTTTTGCCAGAGAAAAAAAAAAACAAACAAAAAAAATTGATCTTTCTCCTTAAGACAGCCTCTGTTTTGATAAAGTCAGATTAGATTCCACTTTTAAATTAATGAGAGTGTGAACGAACTAGCAATTTAAAATGCGTGAGCATTAGGTTTTGATATAGTTAACATATTTGCCGCCCCAGAACTACCACCGCCATGATAGAGACAGCAGGAACTCAGCAGGTATTGCTTTGACCGTGGTTCTGCTTTAATTCTGATTGAAGAATGCTGGTATAAAAACAGTAAAAGAAGGCGTTATAAGAATAATGTTTTGACTACTTTGTGGGTTGGACTTTGGTGTCAGGGTTCAAGTCTTGATTCTATTAATACATATTTGATACGTCAGATATCTTCCCTGTGTCTAAGTTTTTTCTGTAACAAAATTACAGATAATAATGGGGATTTTATTTATAACATGAAGAGGAGTTGTAGAGAAATTCATTATACAGAGTTTGGTTCGCTTTTGCAGTTATTTTCATTATTTTTTAACATGATTTATTTTGCAAGTGTGAACTCAGTCTCACCACACTCCTGGGAGGTATTTTTTATTTTGTTGATCTTCCAAATGGACAAACTCTGATGTATAGAGATGTTAATGTCGGCATTTCCACAAGCTCGTGCAGACACAGCAATCCCCTCTGAAAGGGCACAGCGTATTCATGGTCCCTACGGGTGTTTTCAGAGCAATGCTCTCCAAAATATCTAAGTTCCTGGAGTACAGAAGAGAAATACTCCACATTTATGGTCTTCACAAATAATACTTACAGGGACAAATTATGTCAAAGATAAATTAATGCAATTAGTCCTTCAGATGTTGAGTTTTTCCTGGTTGTTACTAAGTACTAAGCTTTTCCTGGTTGTTATTTGTTACTAAGCAAGTTAGACTGATACTGAGGGTCAAATCTGCTCCTAGTAAAAATATACAGGGAAAGACAAAGGCTTCTGCAGCTCCCCACCAGATGATCAATAGCAATGCACCTTCCCTCTCCTGCCCCTGGGACCTTGCACCCAGGTCCACTGGGTGCCCAGCCCCTGTACGGTGGAAACGAGAGTGACACTCATGACTCAGGTGCAGAGCAAGAAGCCCAATGAAAGACAGGCAAGCAGTCTTGGAAGTTGAAGACTGAGGCTTCTGAGCAGTAACAGACTCACTGGGAAAAAAAAAAAGACAGCAAGAGCAAGAGCCGTGCTGTATATTGAAACCGGACAGAAACAACACAGATTCGGATGAAGAAGCTCCAGTTCCAAGAATACAAGTGGGACATGAGAGGCCAGAGATAGAGCAGAAAGACCTATTAGATGAGAAATTAGAAAAATGTCCCAGATTTGACTGAACAAGGAGCTGGGGATTAAGGGAAAAATGCACATGCTGGGCAAGGGAAAAAGACTGGGGTTGTTACAGGGGTCCTGGAACCATGTAACGTCCTTCTTCACAGGCTCAACTTTATCTTCTCCTTGATTTTACCTTCTCTCACTTCTCACCAGTTCTTTATTTGGCGAATATAAACAGCAAAGTTAATGTGACTAATGTGAGCGATTAGTTATTTAAGGTGCATCTGTTACTACTTAGTGTCTTAAATATCATTAACACTTTAGATTATGAGCTCAGTGTATTGATTGCTTCTCTAAGGGTCTTTTACTAACAAAAATAACTTATGTACTCACACACTGGAGGTATTTTCAATATGTAAAAGATGTGTTGCTACAAGATATCAAGGGAAAAAAATCAATTGTGGTTTGTTTTTTTTCCTTGAAAATACTATAGAGGTCATAGTACAGATGTGCAAAAATGTTTGTTTACATTAATACACAAAATTTTTTACCATACAGATTACAGGAATGCATTGTGGTTAACATTTCTTTGAACATCATGCATTTGGCTTTTCCTCATAAGACTTAACATTTTTATATCCTGTTTCTTACTCTTGGTGGACTGGATAGATATTTGAGCACTAATTCCCTCACATTTCCTTGGAAAGCCAACCATATTGTACCAGGTGTGCTGAGCAGCTGTGCATTAGGAAAAGGGCGACTATGATTGCCTGCTTGTGAATTTTTGGAAGCTTTGAGATGGTGAGGATTATAACTTCTGAATTGTAGATGAATCCTCTATAAATGTTTTAGACGAATGACGTTACCAACCGGAGGCTTTCCAATTCCTTAAGAGCTTAAGGGGAGCATACCCCAAGCAGCAGGTGGAATGTCCCTCTTAAAAGTGATTAAGGCTTGATGAGTAGGTACCACAGTAAAAAAAAAAAAGAACAGGAAGTTCCTGGACACCTTCCAGGTCAAAGAAGAATCAGAGCAATTCATATAGGACAACAATCCATAAAGTCGAGGTTCCTCCTGAGAAGGGGAAACGCTCATACAGGAGTTGCCTGTATCACAAGATGGCTGTGAATGAGATGGTACATTATCCGCAACACGCTACTTCTTTGTGGGCACATTTTTGACATGCAACTATAGAATTAGGTAGATTCACCCTGGAAACACCACCTTAAGCTCTGGTAATGGAGTAAGCCACCTTGCTCTTGCTGAGAGCATCCACATGGGAATACAGGACAATATAGTTTGTGCAACTTAAATTCATATTTTAGCTTGTTTGAGCCACTTTCTCTATGTAGGAAAGCAAATTGTATTGTGTTGGGGATGTACTCTGGGAGCCATGTCTCACAAAAAGAGAATAGATTTATGTTTTTCAAAGCCCTCATGGCTTTTGAAAATTAGACTTTTAGAGCTGAGTAAATAGTTTTAAGTGAATAATTTACTCAATATACTTAATCACTATTTCTGTTCTCAGTACAGTTGTAAGCAGGTCAGTATTTTCTTGAAAGTATTCATTATTTGAATTGATTCAGTGAATTGTTTTCCATTCTGGTTTTTCTCTGTGGTTGATCACACAATTCTCCTACAAATACACAAGCTAAATAATTCAAATCAGAACTATCAGGTGGTTTTGGTTATTCACAAATACCATGCAGAAAAGTATGTGCACAGACATTTGTAGGTTCTTAATTCTCTCTCTTTTCTAGTTGGCAGTCAAGATAATTTTTTTTTCAAATGCTCTTGGAAGAGCAAATACTTTGTCACCAAAGGGGAGATAAGGAAACAGTGCCGCAAGTTAGTCAGCAAGCTGCAAGACATATTGGCTTGATACAGAGACTCCTTTTAATTTCCTGACCCCAAATTCACACAAATCCCATGTACCTACAGAATTCCACATACAGTATGTCCAAAGATCCATCTTGGGCTCCACAGGTGACATTTAATCAAAGCTCTATTAGGACTTAAAAGAACTTGCACACAAAAGGGAAATCGTGCTGAGGGTTGCATTAGCAAACTGCAGATCAAAGGAGGTGATTATTTCAATTTAATTAACAATTGATAGACTACAACTGGAATTTTGTGTCCAGTTTTGATTACACAGTTGAAGGGAGAAGCTGAAAAGTTGGATAGGGTCCAGCAGAGGGTCACTGAGATGATGAGAGGGTTGGAGGACCTGATATATGTCGAAAGGTGGAGGAAATTTTGTTTGTTCAGCATAAAGAAGAGATGTCTCAAGGGATATCTAATTACAGTCTTTCAACACTTTATAGTTAGTTATAGAGAAGACGTACTGTCTTCACAAGAACACACATTGGCAGAACAATAGCAACAGGCACAAGTTGTTTCAGAGGAAATTCTGTCTTGATATTTTAAAAAATACTCTTCACCATGAGAACAAGTAAACATTGAAATAGGTTTCCCAAAGAAGTGGTAAAATCTCCCTCACTGGATATTTTCAAGACTGTATTTGACAGGGCCCTGGGTAACCTCATTTCAGGTCAGACCTTCAACAGAAGGCCCAACAAGATGATCTCCAGGGGTCCCTTCCAACCTAGACTTTTCCATGATTCCATGATTTCTATAATGTTATGACTTAAATATGTAATATTCTGGCCAAATAAAATCCTGATTCTAATTGAGTATTAAAGTGTTACTGAAGGTGCATGGATGTCTCGGGTCATAGCCTCAAAAATCCATGCTATTCCCCCGTATGAAACATTTACCAATAAAAACTGTAGTAAACAATGATACGTTCAAGAATATAATTCAAAAGATTTAGACAACTCAATTGTTCTTCTCTCTACACACATCACCTGGCAGAGGAGTAGATCTGACCCCCAGAGTCGAATCCCTGATGGAAATGCAGATTTTCTTGACTCTTAATGATTGTACAGTACATTTGTACAAGCCCTGTAACTCTAGCTTACCATTTCAAATACTTAGCTTGAAACCAATGCCATTTCTGGGACAAAGGGCATTTTTCTCCCCTAGCTATTATCATCCAGCATTGGAGATGATGTTAGTGGAGAACACACGTTCACAGCAGGGTTTATGCTACTATATTTTAATGCCTGACACACATGCATTGCATGCTTCTAAACACCACATGCCCGGTGCCATAAAACAAAGATGCAGAGAAAGTTTATTGCTGATACTTCTAAATCATTTTTTCCCAGTTAACCCAAAAGCTGTAAAGGGTTCAGAAAGTGGTTATAAAATAATATACTACCAGATTTAACAGAGATTTTGTTGCCATAATATCTAATGTTGTGTTGTAAATATTAAGAAGGGCTCTATTCAGCCTGTGCCCACCCATTCATAGATACATAAACATTAAGGACAGGTGGAATCAGAGAAGTCTGTTAATCTGATCTCTTTGCAATTGAATTTTGCCCCCTTGAGCACAGTTTAGCAGTGATATAATTCTCCTGAACTGTAACATGGATGAATATAACATGATATGCTTCTACAAGTAATCAAGTTTCAAATTTGATTTCTACAAATGTGTATCTATCTGAAAGAAATCTGTTTAGTTTTGGAGTGGCAGTGCTATGAATTTACATAGGTGTGATCCCTATCTGTCCTGTAAGCCGCTAAGGACTAATTGCCAGATCAAACAACCACTAAAATTACCAGTGAAATGTATATTTTCTTCCTAGGTTTGGACCACTAGTATGGGAAGACATTGAAACCAGAAATTTGTGACACTGACAGAGAGTGGTATTCTCCTTCCATACAATTGAAAACAGGGATAGGAGAGAGGACTTGCCTATCCTTGAAGTGTTGCAGTGCATTGAAAGAAGTTTCCTTTACGATAAAATGACATTTTGGAAATCCTAGCTGTAGCAGCAATATCACCCTAATCCCCTTCATATAGTGTCAGAGCAGAAAGTAAATCCTGTCATCATACACAGGGCTCACCTGCATATGATTTCAGTAGATTTGCTGCTTGCAAACTTTAACCTGGGAGAGGTTTCTTCAGACTGTGTGAAAATAAATAAGAATCTTGATATGAATTTGTTGTTAAACATGTTTCATGTAATTCAACACTGTCTGATCATAACAGAAACGCTAGGCGACTTGAATGACATCTGGTAACGTCTTTGGAATCATACAAACATTACACAAGTAGAATATTCCTTTTCCTCCCCAATATACACAGTTTATTTTTGTAACATTTTTTAAAATATACATGGGACTCTAAGAAATGGTTTGCCATGGAGAGAAATTTCACTGCCTAAGCTGAAGGTCCTGGAGAAAATCTGATCAAGATATCCTCAGACCTCTTGGCATACAGTTTTGCTCAGAATCAGAAAGGTCTGCTGGAAAACTGGAATCTGGACCCTGACCAAACTCTCACAGACAGTAAATTGCAAAAATGTCATTCATTTTATTATAGGCAGGTTACAAGTCCAGCCATCAAAAACAAAGATGTTGGAGGTCTGCCTGGCAATACAGTCATGCTTTGGACACACCTGCCTGTTGTAATTTGGCCACTGCAATGATGTGCTCGGATGAACAGAATCCTTCGGACAAAACAACTTCAGAAAAAACTTCAGACAAAACTATGCAGGATTTCAATTACTTCAGTCATGTCAATTACAGGGCAGATATTTCATTTCACTCATGAATTAGCATGTAAAGGGTTTCCCATTTTCCACTTAGACCCTTTTCGAGTTGCTGCAACTGTAAGAGAAACAGGAAACAGAAGCTAAATGTTGGTTGTTTCAGAGGAGATAACTTCAATTAAAAAGTCTTTTGTTAACAAACAACTTACAAAGCTGTTGCAGTGGTCCCTAACAAGGAGTCTGTGTTAGAAACGGCTCTCTGATACTCCTTCAAGTCCTTCATTCCTGACAGTATGTAAGTCTCCCTCCAACTTCTCCACAGGTTACTTAATAGACCTGTACTTATTAGAGCGTTATAAGGGATTTATCAGTTTCACGTCTATCCTCATCCACTTCCAAATCCCGCATTTCCCCGCCATGGCATTGCCAGGAGCCTACGTTAGAACTGCAGACAGGTGGCAATGGCAGCATCACTCTATGCCCACATCAGCCACAAGATGGAATTGCCCCAAAAGGCTTTGAACCAGGGCTTCTGCATTGTCCGGTGGCTGAAGAAGTCCTGCTGTGCCAAGGGCACTAGCACAAGGCTGCTATTCCCAGTTGGTCTTGGGAATACTTTATGTCCCTTGCCACTGTACGGTCAGGATCAGACTGGAAGGAGGAGTAGGGGGGGTAACTTGTAAAATGACATGAGCTAAGGTTAAAAAGCTCAGTCCCACTTCAAGGACAGTGAGCTGGTTAAAAAGTGTCGCTGATCACTGAACAACACCATTTCTAACAGCATACGGTATAGTATATCAAGGTCCTATTCAACTGTTGCTAAAAATCAGGTGTAAGTCTTAAAAAAAATAGAGTAGATGATTAAAAAAAAATCCCAGTTAAAAATACAGACAGACTTTCATCTTAATTGGTCAAACTTTTTTATGAAATCATGCAGGTGAGCAGCTTCCTTTTCTTTTTCAGATATGAGATTGTTAAGATTGTTAGGCAATCAAACAAAACCAGAAGCTTCTGTGGCTTTAGAAAAGCACCAGATACAAAGACCTGTGATAATGCAACAAAGATTGGCAAGAGTGCAGTTAGAGAAGTTACTTTGTCCAAGTGCTTAAATTACAGCCGTTTGTAAGCAGCTGCTTGAACTTGAGCTTACAGGTGTAAAAGTCAGCTATTCTCTGCTCTGATCTGGTACAACTATTCACATTTTATAAAACAGTATAAGAATTAAAGTACATTATCCCAGTTCTCATCTCCATATCTTAGAGAACCAAATGTATTTTTACTTCAAATAAAACCCATCCTTTATTATATTGTGACTATATGGTTTCTGGAAGTACTTATAATTGAATTACAAATCATCTGATTTGGTATGCTTAGCTTTTCTTTGCTCTCATTTACCTGTCAGCTGCAATGCTCATGAGGCATCTTATAATTCAATAATTTGCATTTCATAGACACGTGAAATTATTGTTTAAAGAAAATCTAAATAACACAGTAAAGAAAAATATAGATAAACAATATTTTATTAATAGACAGATATATAGTATGGTAAGGTTCATTACAAGATTCCTTTTACATTTCATCACAGCACTATAACAGAATATTAGACTCTCATTCATGTTTTGATATCTATATAGCATATGTCTTCTAAACATATCAGTCAAAATTTATCCCTAGTGTGAAGCTATTGAGGTCAGTGGAGTTTTACCCAGGATTCATTTGTTCCATTCAAACTTGTTATTTAGAGTGTAATTCAAGGATGCCATGGTTTTATGAGGCAGTACTGTTTTGAATAGAATTACTTAGTTTATAGGCAAGGTCTTTCCATATGCTCAAACTAAATGGAAATAATCAGTCTGTTCACTTTATTAATAGATCATGTTTCAGACTCACTTTGAGAAGATGTTTTATTATTGCATATACTTCTTATACTTAGTACATTTTTACATGCAGATAAACCTTGAGGAAGATTGTTTAAACAGCTTTCCATGATGCTGCCTTAGACAAACTTCTTATCAACATTTATGGCTAAGAATTCAGAATGAATTACCTCCATCTTTCTGTTTCTTTTAGACAGTAAAGTTATTTTAATTTTGCTGGCTCCTGCAGAGCTGAGCTGACTTTTATTGTTTGTCACATAAATAAATGAAACAATAATGAATAGTAAAATGGTAATACTTTTGCTGCCTGATTTACTAAAAAGTCTCAATTTGTTGTCCCCAAAGACATAAGGTGCTTTTGCACAGAAAGCCATGTAGCTTGGCCTGGTCGGTTATGGACTAAGATGTGAACTCATTTGTTACTAAATTTAATCTTAGCAGCCAGTTCAGAAAGCCATGGTAACACAATTATTGCATCATGGATAACATCAAATTCCTTCACAGCACTTTGAAAACAGAGCAGGCACTATTCTGAGTAGATACATTCCAGACATTCATGAAGGATTGAAGAAGCTGAATTCTACAGGAGGATAAACAAGCGGGAATGATGCGTGTGTTGACCACCTCCATTTGAGGAAGCACTGCAGCTCTCAGTCTTGCAGAAGAATCTGGATGTGAGTTACTGGTCTTGCAAGAAAATGGGGACTGTATGAAGATGGCACCCTTGTGAAACTTCATAAAAAATGCATCTTCTGGGGTATGTGAATGGCAGCTGTAAAACCTTGGGGCTATATTCAGCAGGGCTCCAACAATTGCTGAAACTGATACCATTCATGTGCTACCATCATACAGGGAAAATAGCCAAGACTTTATCCCCTCTACCCCCCTAGAAAAAGAAATAATTATGAGACAACATGCATTTAAATGTGCCTCCCAAAGAGCGCATTTTTCATAGTCACTCCCTCTATTTTTCTTCTCCCTCTGTGCCAGTGAAGTGCTTTCCACAAACCCCTGTTCCTTCTCTTTTGCCTACGACATTGATATTTTCAAAGGAGCAAAATCAAGACTGTGAATATCTGCTTGTCTCTCTTTGAACTTGCTTTAGAACTGTAACAGCAGGTAATCATTTAAAGAGGCCAGTTCTGTAAAGACCTGGTGGTGGCCCATTGTGCAAGCTTGCAATGATGTTCAGGAGGTGGAATGATGTACAGTTTGTTCCTTTCCTTCTCCCTCATGATTGGCAAATGTCGAGCAGCAACTCAGGATGAAAAAGAGTCACTGAAGGCAGAATAAGTTCCCCTGCCCCACGTACCTTGAGTGGATGTGGAGGAGGACTAAGAAATGACCCAAGACATGGTTTCACTTTTTAGTTAGCAGAAGGAGTGTGGCCTCATTGGCACCTGGGGATGCAGGCTGAGTCATGCATGGCTCTGGCAGAGGGTTCACTCTTGCATCAGAGGAAAAGCAGGAAAAAATTGTGGTTCTTGGAACCGAAACTTTCTTCCCAGCTTATGCCAAGGCAGTTCAGCTATGTGCCACCCAAAGGCTTGTGACAAAGCCACTTTTAACTGTGCAATTAGCTGTGCTGGCAGCAAGCTCAGCTAAAAGCCTTGGCTCATGTTTGATAGGGCTAGCCTAAGCACAGACACAACAAAAATAAAAAAGCTGCCTCGGCTGTGTACACTGATATCCTGAGACTTCTGCGGAAAGCAAGGGCTTTCCATTACAGGTAGCCTAAGACAGTATCTTCTCTCATGCTATATTGTAATCCGGTGGTTATGTGATTCCTTTACATTGAATCACTTTCACCTGTAATTACAGCCCTTGTTACACTTTCTTTTGACCCTTTAAAAAAATAGTCTGCTCACAAATTTAATAAAAATCGCGTTCTGTAAAATAGAGTTGAGAGAATATTAAATGCTTATTCCTGGAAAATATGTTTGCTCATTAAATTTGACAGTCATTGCTTATGTGGTAAATGCTGTCAGTGCCAAGAACCCTTTGGCAGTTTCTGCCAGCTACACGTCCATTATTTTAATTGCCTTTAACCTATAATCAATATTTTCTGCTTTCAATACAACTAGATGCATAGCTAAGCGATACGAAGAAGAGATTTATAGTCTATTGCACCTTATATTCTGCTCTAATGTGTAGGAGATGCAGCAAAATGCATCATCACAATAATCTTTCCATCATCAAAACTATTCCAGCTTCTTGGGCAACCTTTCAAAGGGGAAAACAAAGCATCTGTCTGTTCTACTACAACAAACTTGATGTGCATTTTTAGGTCACATTCAGTTCCATTAGGGTAAGCTTAGAACTATTAACTAGTAGCTAGTGGAATTTACCTTTAAGTTGTTTGCAAATGAGAAGGGGATTCTGCTCGCAGGACTGGATTGCTTTCGTTAACAGTTGCAAAGCTGTGTATGACCATAACAGCAGTTCCAGAGAGGTCACTGGAACCTGTAACACGTATCAAGGTGAGATCTGTTCCAGGGATCAGCTGTTAGATGCTGTGTCTGACAATCAGGCAAAATGAAGGACTGAAGTATACCATGCATTCAGAGAATGGTACACATTGTGAGAGTCATTCTGGGTGCAACAAGGAAACTACACCTTCAGTTACATGATTTTGCATTTCTGGAGGTTCTTTATTTCTCTTTAAAAGCAAAGGCACTCCACATTTGTGTGGGAAATAAGTAGGTAGCTTTGGTCTAAAATGCATGATAATCTTTGTACCAGTGATATTTGAAAGGTATGACTTCAAATTATAAATGACGATCCCACCCTTAGCTGAACATAAGTTCCATTGCTTCTGTAGAGATTATGTCTAAATGTGACATTTAAATCAGGCCCATTCATCTCCTGAATCATGATCTGTGAACTCCTTTTCAACAACTGTTGCTACTGAAAGGAAACAATTCTTGGTAAAGTCTCAACGTCATTGCAATTAGAATAAGTAATCCAACTGACTTCATTTGGAACAGAATTTCATCCCTAGAGTTTAAACTGTTTCTTAGGAGAAATTGTCTGGGGGGTGCACAATTTAGACTAGTTTACTGCATAGGACAATGTAGAAGCACAAGAAAATACATTTCTCAGCTTGCCTAATTGCATCAACAAAATGAGGATAGTTGGGTAAGTAGATAACAAAAAACTATTTAGAAGGAAGGAGGGGAAAAGACAGCAAAGAGAGGCACAGACATGGAAAAAATTGTTTTATGTCTGTTCAATTTCCATTAAAAAGGAGGTACTATCACTGGGGTGTCTTCTTCCAATTTCTCAAAAGTAATCACAATCTTTTTTTCATGTTTTATTCCCCAAGTATATCGTGCATTTGCAAGCACGCACAGTCCACTGCCTCCTGCTCGCTGTCCTACAGCCTGGCATCCGTAACTCTGCTCTCACAGCTGACACAATACTGCTGCTCGGCCAGCTGGCCCCGCACACTTCTACACAGGACCACAGCCCCTCAAGGGACCACAAGTCCATCTCTAAACTGTAGCTGCACTACTGAGCCAACTCAATAATTTATGCTTATTAATAATGCATCTCAGTGAATCATTACTCCTTTAAATTTTAAAACAATTGTTTTAGCATTTTTAATGTTTATGTGCCATCGATGAATGACTCTTATTTATTTCAGCTACAGACATACTGGATTATAACAACAAAGACACTGGTGCTCAGTGGGCAAGAACAACGAGGTTCTGAGGGGAGGTCAGACTGGCAATTAGGGAGGAGAAAAGGGGGTGAAATTGAGCTGCACATAATCATTTGCAAAAGGAAAGGACATATTTTCTCCTGTTGATACCAACCCCCCACTCCAATATCAAGGCAGTTCCCTAAACTATGAAGAACTATGATAATTGTAAGACAAATAAATTAGATCTGTTATGTTATAACATTATGCCAAAGGTAATGACAATAGTACATCTGGTCAGTAGCTCACTGAACCACAACACATTTGAACTCTCCTTACAAGTACCACATACATTACACAGCCATTATATCTACTGGTGCACACCATAAGACACTATGAGTCAGGTATTTTATACAGTGGAAGTCATAAATTAACGATATGACAACCCAAAGCTCCTAGCTGCTATACTAATATTAGTATAGTAATTATACTATATTAGAGAAAAGAAGACTGAGGGGGGATCTTATTAATGCTTACAAATACTTAAAGGGAGGGTGCCAGGGGGATGGGAACAGTCTTTTTTCAGTGGTGGCCAGTGATAGGACAAGAGGTAACGGGCACAAACTTGAACATAGAGAGTTCCATCTTAACATGAGGAGGAACTTCTTTACTTTGAGGGTGGCAGAGCACTGGAACAGGCTGCCCAGAGAGGTTGTGGAGTCTCCCACTCTGGAGACATTCACCTGGATGCCGTCCTGTGCAACCTGCTGTAGGTGACCCTGCTCTGGCGGGGGGGTTGGACTAGATGATCTCCAGAGGTCCCTTCCAACCCTGACCATTCTATGATTCTGTGATTCTGTGATTCTGTGATACTGTGGCTAATACAAACAGCTGCTTCCTCTGATACACTATTGATGTTTTTAAATACTGCCCCTTGGTGATGCTTTTGAGGTCTAGTAAAACAATCTTTCGCACAAGCAGTGTACAACAACAAAGGAGCAAGTCATTCATAGAGCAGCCACATAAACTGAAAATATCACATGTGGGAAACTCACAGTAGGTTAATTGCCCAGCCAGTTACTCCGAAATTAAAGCTTCTGGAGAGCAGTATATATGTCCCAAAAGTATCTGTCAGCAATTTCAGACAAAGACAGACAAAGCTAAAAACGCACCCTGTTTGCAATATGTCTTTTTTACCTGTCAGGAAAATACAGTCTAATTTTCCAGAAGCTGAAGAGGTAAGTAAAGATATAAAGAACCGGAAGGTATGTTGTCTTTTCATGAATGTATATGGACTATGTGCCCAGGATGACATGTGCAAACACTTTAAGCAAAATTTAGACCTAGTATAAGTGGTTTTAGTATCAAAAGAAAGAACAGCAGCCTGCGAGTTTCTACAGCAGCCCCAAAACCTGTCTGTAATGATTTCTACCACTTTTTGCAAGTCCAGCATTTTACAGTCTCCCTATCCCAATTCCTCCATTCAAGCTTGGCCCACAGTCCCCATATGCAGGATTAGCATTTAATCCAGCATCCAGCCAACTGCTAAATTGTAAAAGGCATCCTTCCCAAAATGCTGGAAGACCTAGCCCTGGAAGAGCACGACAGAACACTAAGCTCATATGTGTGTAACACTAAGCTCTTATGCTCATAAACCCCACTTGCCCTGGGATCTGCAGAAGTGACAGAGCAGCTCTAATACTGAGCTATGTTTCTCCTGCTGTACTCTGTTGCAGCAATTGTCTCACAGAATAGTTGTGACTCCTACATTTTAGAATATGGTCTCCTTCCTCAGATCAAGTTTTTAGTTCAAAGACTATCTATTTCCCTAGATTCTGCAAAGAAGAAAAAAATTATTAAATTTTGAATAGCTAGGCAGAGCTGAGTGTTTTGTAGTTACCGTACTGTTGTATTTTTCCCTTCAGGTCAAACTTAATTTTTTATTAAAAAAAAAAGTTTTGAAAAAAAATAGTTGTTCAGAATTTTCCAGTTAACTGACAAAAAACTACAAATCTTACAGTAAACTTTTATTGTTTGTCTGTCAAAAAAAGTCTGCTCAAATTCTCTTTTACCTATCAAGATTATTTTGAAAGATAAACCGTCTTAGCCCCATCCAAGCAATTTGTGTTATAGTTACCCGAGTAGATTACTCTGATTGTGTAGGGGTACTCCTCTGGCCGGTTGCTTTTAGATTGTGCTCTAAGAGCACAATCACGGATGGAGGAGTAAGTCTGCAGGGAGAAAAGGGTTCAGGAAAGGCTCTTGGTCAGACAACACGACTTCTAGCTGAGCTCTACAGCGTCTCTCCATGGGCCATAAGATAGCGACTTACAGAGCCATACAGAATGCATTTGACTGTAGACTTTTATTTGGGTATAAGTGCTAAAGTTATTTGAAACAATGATTTAATATATTTGGATATACAGCCAGGGAGTTTTTTTGTTATTCTCCAGGAATAATGACAGCTGTTTTACTCAGTATGCAGTTCTCAGTGGAGCAAGGGGTTGTAAGTCAGATTAGAGACTGAATAGATATCATAAACAACAGAACTCCAATTCAGCTAATTACTAAATTGCAATAGATCTTGGATTTTGAATTAAATTAATGTTGTACTATCTAATCTTTCTGCCCGTGTTTAATAATTTGAAAATGACTGAACATAAGTATATTTTTTTTCATAGGAATTGCTATAAATGTGTTGAAAAGGACAAAAAAGTACCCAGTTTATTATGTATTTATAATCTCCAAGTACATTGCCAGGTATGTCTCACTGAGCCCTGGGTGAACAAAGCAGGAGTACTTTGTAAGTACCAATAAGAGCTGGAAAGTTAATAAAGTCTTATTTGCTCAATAAAGAAGGGAGTAGGTGGACAAACAGGATTTAGTCTGAATCACAAAGGAGACAATATCTGAGATGCTATAGGAACTAAACAGAAAGAAAATGTCCATTAGATTGGAAAACTTGTGTCCTTTGTGTTATTTAATAATCCAGCACAGTTTCAGAAAGCTAATTGCTGAGCCCCAAGCTCGCTGGAGACCTCTTATGTATTCTAGATTGATTGAGAATCAGTTTCTGATGTCAGGTTCAGGTCTCTGCTAGACATATATCTATGCCTCTGCCAGTCATTTGCAGGCAGATTTTTCAGAGGCAGCAAGGGAAGGCACAAACTCAGTCCCCTTGTGTATTACAATTGTATTCAATTGTATGTAATTGGAAACATCGAACTGGTAAAAGCAACAGCACATATTTAATGAAAATTTTAAAAAAGGAAAAAGAAAGATGGTATAGTATGAGGCTTTAATTAATGTCACACAAACCCTGGAATGTGGGAAAAATAAATTCCTACAGGCTACATGAAAATTAAGCCTCAGCTTTAGCCCACTGGTGTGTGCAGCCACTGGGTGTGCAGCATGTTGGGCCACTCCACCTAAGGAGTGTCCCACAGCATTTCATCTCCTCCAATTACCCTGTGGCTTAATCCAATTTATACGTTATCTCGCTCTCCTAAAAACAATCTTCACAGTTCCCAGCCACAATCCAAAGCCAGGTGTACAGTTGCATAAAACTGAATAAAAAAAAAAAAATGCAGTCTGGTTCAATGATTATATTTGTCTCATCAGGGCTCTGGAAGCTCTGAACACCTCAGACACATACCGTCCTGCCCAACGCACCAGAGTGGAACAGGGCAACGTGCAATATCTCAGGCATCCTTCTCTCTTTGAAGGCCAAACATTCTTCATTTTAGTTCAAGAATGAACTCTATAAGCCATGTCATAAGGCCGAAGACCCTTCCATAATCTTCTGAGGATCTTTTCCATTTCCTCTTATTGGCTGTCCTGATTCAAGTACATCAGTCCTGAATTCATCAGGTTTTGTGTTCTTTAGGTAAAACTAATCTGAGCCAACCAAGCAGCGTATTCGTATTCTTCAGCCGTATTCTGAATGTTATGGTAGTTGGATCATCTGTTATTCATATTCATGCACTCAGGTTTTTTATGGCCCCAAAAGAATTTATTCACATTACAACAGCTCCTGTAATAAGTATCCAGCTCAAAAGACCAAATGTCTCATGGCTGTTTCTTGCATATAGAATATCAGTGCAGTATGGAATTTCTATAACATGTCCATTAATTAGCACTAAATTACAATGCAGCACCTATATAAAAGATGATGAATACCACACAAATTCATTTTAATTACTGTTATTACACTGAATACAAAATGTAGTTGGAAAGACAGGACCTTTTAAGTGTCGGCAGATGTTTTTGATCAGTGTTTATCTTTTTTGGTATAATTTAATGAGAGATCATATGTTAATATGCAGCTGGAGAAAACTACCTTTCAGACTCAACAAGCCTGAGAAGAATTTCCAGCTGCCATTGCATATACCAGAGCTGTAATTACCAATCATCACAGAATAAATTTTAAAAAGCAAAATACCCAAACTAGAATACATGCAAAATGAGTATAGACTTAACAAAATGAGGTGGATCTGTTCTTATTTAATTGCAACTGATGGGCTTTTTTCAGTCTGCTGCTAACCAAAGTTATTCCCCTCAGTTTGTGCTCACTCTTTCCAGCAATACAATTGGCAACAGCCCCTCTGAGTCCCAAATATAATCATTCTTAAAACTTACTCTCCTATTCCTCTATAAAGACAATAAAATTTTAGTCTTTCTCTAAGAAATTTTGCAACAAGTTTCCAAAATCTGCCAGTCCTACATTATCTCAACTGAGTAAAGACTAGAGTCTTAAGTAAAGACCAGAGTCTCCATGGAGGCATGTTTTTGCAGTTCTGATTTCTGTGCATGGGATGTTGATGGATTCTGAGTGGTTGCACAGGATTGCTTACATTGTCAATTGGAATCACTGGAGTTTAGTGCCATATTGTAACTGAGGCAAGACCTATCGCATCATCTTTGTACTGTACCTATCCCAACCAAACTTTATAAATTACATTCTGTTTTTTACAAAGTGTTGTAACTTATTACCAGTTGATAATAATACACACATATGCAAGTAGACTGTAAAAATCAAATTCCTGCCTACAATTTAAAAATTTTTTAAAAAGTTTCTCTCTCAAGAACAGCTGTCAATTCAGAGAACAAAACAGTTTACATTCTTAGTCTCTCCTGGAATCAAAATAATTCTGTCTCTTTGCTATACATGAAGCCCACCTGTGAGCCACTATATAATATCACCCAAAACTTTCTTTTTTCCCATTCCTAGCGTGTACTTCTAAACATCTTCAAAGTGAAGGTGTGTGTCTCCGTTAGTCATGAAGGCTTACGTTATATTTGCATTTTTGCTTAGGCGCAGTTTCTTGGGAATTGACATGATCTTTCTTCTTTGATGGCTTGAGTCAACTGATAAATAGCATACTTTGGGAATGTTACCACCCAAGAACACTAGCTATTTTGTCTGCTTTCCTACTGCATTTCAGAATTTCATGTGATTGTTCCCAAGGATCAGTATATAATGCACAGCCATTTCTTTCACACATTTTGGCCAGCATTAAAGCTATTCATACAGTAATATGTCACTCTTCATAGCATTTCCTGAGACAAGTATCCTTTGTCAAAAGGGGCCTTTTGCGGCTACCCAGGTAGATGGCGAGGATCTCTGAAAGAAGGGCTTCTGTAAGATTCCCCTGAGTAAAATGAATTTCTTTCAGTCCTGGGAGTACAACTCGCACGATGCGTTGCCTCCCTTTTCCATCTTTGAGGTCTCCTAGTGCCAAGTGCACTCATTTTAATGGAGAAGGAAAAAGTTTTGAATAGGCCATGATCTTTTCCAGACACTCTCAGAACCAAAATCTGAATATAAGAGCTGCGTCTGTGAGGAGAAAACTCTTCTTCTATCTTGGAAATCTGGACAGGTGGTCACATCCCATACAAGACATTAATTATTTTCTGCAAAGATTTTTTCTAAGTAAAGAGCAGACCTTATCAATGAAGGAAAACATGCATCTGTGTATTGATCTTCTGAACTTCCACTGAAGTAAAACAATCTAATTGTCTTTTGTGGAATACCTCTGGAATGCGCTGAAATCTTCTCTTTAAGAAAAATCGAAGGAAGAAGGCTGAATGTTACCCAGGAGCTCTTATAGTAAGTGTTACGGTTTGAGAAACCCACAATCATTTATTGTCATTTAGACAATCACCCAATGACCCTTCCCCAACCAGGAAGGGGAATCAGGAAAACCAAGGAAACCCAGGGGTTCGACTATAAACAGATTTAATAGAATAAGACTAGATAATTAACATTAATAACGCTAAAGAACCAATGTTGATACTGATACCAATATAAAATATTCAAGGATTATACTCAGCCACCTATATCAGTAGGAAGCTGTGCGCTCCCAGCAGTGGACAGCAAATGTCGGACACTGCAAGTGCTACAGCTTCAGGAGGAAGGGAAGGTCTCAGGGTTCCAGCACCAGGGCAAGAAGTTCTCAGGATCACAGCCATCAAGGAGGACACAGAATTTCACAGCAAACTTTCTAATTTATATTGAATGTGACCTTCATGGTACAAAATAATCCTGTTGGCCAGCTTGGGTCAAGTGCCTGGGTCTCACTCCTCCTCATCGCTGTACCTGGCTAACTCGAAAACACCAGGATCTTGAAACCCACATACCATAGCTGGCTATAAAGTAAATTTTTTCACAAATTCAGACATTAGTCTTCTAAAAGTGCAGTTTTCCCAGGGATTAGAGAAGAAATTAGTCCTGTGTCGCTTAAACCATGACACTAACCCATAGCAAGTAGTAGCATTTTGAAAAGGTAAAATGCAAGAATTCATTATGACACTACCCAAAGACAGAGATGAAACTACGAGAAAACTTTGCCAGTGGAGAAAAATATGCAGTTTGAGGATTACAGTAAACTTAATCCAGTCCTATACTGGCTTGAACTGCACTGTAATAAACTGGAATAGTGAACATCAAACAGGAATTTTCCTGGTATTGGAAGTCAAAACAGAAAGATATAGATAAATATATTCAAGTGTCAATGGAACTGATAGTCAAAAGAACTGGGACTATATATACAAAGTAACTTTAGATTACTGATTTTCAACCCTGAAGTACATGGACTGCCTCTAGAGAGTTAATGAAAGGTAACCTTCTTTTTTTGTCAGTAATCTACATTTTGCTACACAAGGGTTCTGTGTCTTCCCTGGAAAATACTTAAAGAACTACAAATAATAATAAATTTAAAAGACTAGAAATAGGTGGTTTAGATGTTTGCTCAGAAGTACTCTATAGGAACGCAAAAATACAATTTCTGCAGGAACCTGAAAATAAAACCAAAATAATGACCAAATTAAAGCAGAAGAAAATGGGGATGCAAAATCAGCAAGCTAAGGTTTATTAAAGCAGAAGAAAATGGGCATGCAAAATCAGCAAGCTAAGGTTTCAGCAATAAGCCTGAAGAGTATGAAAATGGGACTTCTAGGACCTGGCAGAAAACGGGGAGCAAATGTCACAGAGGAGGCTGAAGATGAGTTTCTTTGCTTCAGTCTTCACTAGAAAGGTTAACTGTGACCAGAATTTTAAAAATTAATTTTAATGAAGGGGTAGACATTCAAGCCAGAAGAAGAGAAGGACAAGCTAAATAACACTCAAACAAGATAGATGTGTTCAAGTTAGCAAGGCCTGACGAAATCCATCTCAGAACTAGCCAAAGCAATATCTGAGCCATAATCAATTATATCTGAAAATTCATGGAAGACCAGTAAGGCCTCAGAGGAGCAGGATAAATGTAGATTTTATCTTTTAAAAGGGAAAAGGAGAACTCAAGGTATTATAGAACAGTCAACTTAACTTTAGTCCACTGGAGCACCTCTCCTGTGAGGAAAGGCTGAGACAGTTGGGGTTGTTTAGCCCAGAAAAGAGAAGGCTCTGGGGACACCTTATTGCGGCTTTCCGGTACCTAAAGGGGGCCTACAGGAGAGCTGGGGAAGGACTTTCTACAAGGGCATGTATTGATAGGACGAAGGGGAAAGGCTTCAAACTGGATGAGGGCAGGTTTAGATTAAACATTAGGAAGAAATTTTTCACTTTGAGGGTGCTAAGGCACTCGAACAGGTTGCCCACAGAAGTTGTGGATGCCCCACCCCTGGAGGTGTTTAAGGCCAGGCTGGATGGGGCTTTGAGCAACCTGGTCTAGTGGGAGGTGTCCCTGCCTATGGCAGGGGGGTTGGAACTCGATGATCTTCAAGGTCCCTTCCAACCTAAACTATTGTATGATTCTATGAAATATTTCTGAACAAATAGTTAAAAGGAGATATCTAGAAGATAATAAGGCAATATAAAAAGCTAGCATGGGTTTGTCATATCAAACTAATCTAAATTCATTCCTTGACAGGATAAATGGCTTAGTGTGTGTGGAGAAGCAGTAAATGCTTAAGCAGGGCTTTTGGTACAGGATATTCTCATTTAATATTTTTCTAATCAAGGTGAGAAATTTTGTTTTAGGTGTTATTACCGTTAATGGGAACACAACTGGTTGGAAGATTACTCTCAAAAGTGCTATTGGTATTTGACTATCAAATTAGGGGCATATCAATGTAGAATTCTCCAAGAATCAATCCAGAACTCAACTTTTTCCAGGGCCCATGGCCACTATTTTCTGTAATGGTTTGGAGGAAGAACTGGGAAATATGCTTACAAAATATTGAAATGGCATAAAAATGTGAATGATCACAAAGGTGTTCTAAGAATACCAGAGGATCTTGACAAATTAGAGAGTCTGAAAGTGACAAAATTCTTTTCATTGAGGTAATTGCAGTTATGGAAGGGAAACTAAATGGACAGTGAATTCACCTATTTAACCAACAGTGCTGCAGGAAATGATCTGAGGTGAATACTGGACGAGAAGCAAATTATCACCTTGCAGTGCTGTCAGGAAAAAAAAAAAAAAGACAGAACTCTTTCAAGGATGCATTAAAACACAGGAATCAGTTCCTCTGTACCAGTGAGATTTCAGACAGATTTTTTTTTTTGTTTAGTTTTCATTACCTCAGACCACAAGAAATATATGGAAATAAAGGAGAGTCTGAAAAAGAGCAAGTATACTAAAAGATTTTGTAAATGTGACATACTGGAAAGCTGTTCAGAGAATTGTGCATATTTCATCTAGAAAAAAGATTCATCAGCCCTCCATTTAGTATGAAAATTTGTTACTAACATGATTGCAATCAATTGCTGTCCATGCAAGAGGAACAGTAAGTTAACTGCTCAATAAAGTAACAACAACCAAGAAAGAAATTTTACTTTATAAAAGTTTTTCTAAAGGTAACTCTGGAAGTGGCTGTCTAGGTATATTGATCAATATCTACAGAAATTCTTACGTACTGTGGCTTAAAATTCAATGCCTAAGAATCAGCAGTCATCTACAAGAAGCGAATTCCCAGTTCTCCATGGTTTGTACAAGTAGGCTTGGGTGTGATGTCATCCTTTCAGTCTGTTGCAGAAAAAGGAGTCTTTAAGGTCTAGCTGGTCCTTTGTGGGTTACCTTGTAATAGGCATTTGAAAAACACACAAACGGGTTTTGGATCTTCTTTGATGTAAATATTCTCCACTGGGGTACTTAGAAAGTAAGATAAATGTGTTGACTCAATTAAGCAATCTCCTGTTTCAAGAGACCTAAGTGTTTTCCAAATTATTGAGTATGATCTTGCTTTGTTGTTATTAATAGACAAAAATCCATTACAGCTGTTTTCCCCTTCAGTTTATTTTCACTGGTTAGACAAGTTTCATTTTAAATGGTTCATAATTCATCAAAGGTGAATTTGTGTCTGACTGCGAGTATATTTCCATCGGTGTGAGAGAGAAAGAAAATTACAGTTCATCTGTCTACCCCCAATTAAGGTAATCAGGATAACCTTCAGAAGAAGGAAGATTGTGTCAATTCTAGTCTGAGAACCAATTTTCCCCAAACTGTTTTCAATGCCAAATGCCAATTTCTGACGGGCAATTATTGCTGCCAGGACTTGATTTTTCCTGGGAATTCTTTTTTTTTTTTTTTTCCTCACATCAGATGCTATGCTGTAAGCCAGCATCACGATTTTAAATAAAGCAATGTAAATGCTAAATAGTTTCTTTAACCTCTGTTGCACTGTGAACTGGCAATGACAGGCGCTGAACCTTTCCAGCGGAGCTGTAACAAGGGAGCTGTGAAGAAATTCTAAACATGTAGTAGGGTGGAAGGGAAGCAGTGACTGACTGGGAGTGATGCTGATGTAAAAGCCATGATTGCTTTTAAATATGTGTATAAGTGTATGTTTATGTCTCTCAAGTTTCACAAAAAGCTGTAGCTTGGAACAATTGCAGTGATTGAGATTTTCATAGTCCAAAACAGTACCTGGTCAGTGCATGCAGCTGAAGACTTGCGCAACAGAAAGAAGAAACAGTTTTGGGAGGAAATTTTGTACCTTTAGAGGGTTCTAGAGTAAAAGATAAAGAAAGAGAAACAACCTAGGAAGCAGAGTTAAGTGATTTTTCACTCATCCCATGCTGGCACAAGCTGTAAAGTACTTTTATTCATTAATTCCCGGTTAGATCTGATATCTTACCAAGTGCTGTAGGAAGCACAGTTCCTAAAAGTCTGTGTAGCGTCTGCCAGTTTTCCTTCCCTCCCCCCTCCTAAAAAAGGGCATTGAAATCTGACTGCTTGAAGCCTTTTCCAAGACCCCAGGAAATCAGTGAGACAGTTACCAGATACTTATGTGCATCTCCAGTTACAATGTCGTGCTACGGCAAAGGCAGTGTGTTTCAAATGGAGTTTGCAGTAAGTTACCCTTCATCCAGCAGAATGTGCATTAGGAAGCTTACTTCGCTGGAGAATAGATATTTTCCTCCTAATGATTATTGCACATGCTCCTGTTTTGACAGAGCAAAATCACCCGTTTCTGACAAGTAAACTTAAACGTCAGTGTGCAATTTCCTATGCTAAGCTCTTGCCTGCGCACAATTCTTAATACCCGTAACCTGATGAAGAAACAAGGAGGATCTGTAGAAACTGCCAGCAGAGCCCTGCAGCTGTTCTTGTCTGATTATACTACCTTGGCATCAGCCCATTATTTAAAGATTTCTAACTGATGGTGATGGGCAGCCCACTGTGCAGAACAGGCTGTTCTCAAGTGGCCGGTCTGGGCAGAACACGACCAACTTACAGCTCACATGGTTCCCAAAATCCGCGGGAGTCAGGCTGCGCCAAGCATTTATTCTGGATGCCACTGTATTTCAAGGCATGCGATAATAGCTTTTCCAGCAGAAATACAGTACATCCCTAATGAATCCCACAGTGCTGATCTCACAATAACTGGGCACAGTGCTCAGTTATTTGATCAGCATAACCCAAGTACAGTAGTTAATTTGAAGAAAAGAGGAAAAAAAAAAAAAAAGAGGTACATTCCATCTTCCATTGCAAGATAGCACATTTGAATAATAGTTTTAATTAAATTAAGTGAGTTTAATTAAGATTAGGCTGCTTCAGGGAAGACAAAACACTGTTTGAGGCTTTTGAAATGCTTTCTTTCCTCTTTTTCGTGAAGACTGTGTTTTGCTATACATCCTGAAGTCATCTAGTTCATAATGTTGCCAATCTAATAAGATTCAGTTTTTTTGCCATTGATAATAACATGTGGCCATTGATGCAGGGAGGCTGCAATCAAATGGTTAATGAAAACAAAACATAATTTTAGTTTTTAGCTTGAAAAATGAAAATCTGGAAGCATCTGGTTATGTACTATGTATCTCTGGACACTCTTTTAGTTGCAATACTGTTAATACTCTTTCATGCAAACAGTTGTTTATGTTTCAAGGGGTTTATTACAAACTTTAAAAAAACCCCAAACATTAAACAAGGAACCAACTACAGACGAAAAAAAAAATGTTTGTTTAAATTTTGATTCCAAAGTAGTAATACAAGTAGGAAATTCTTTTTCAGGCAGGGATTGTAATTGTGGACAAGAAAATTAGCAACTTGGGAAAAGGCCGTGAAGATGCTTAAGGGACTAGAGGATCTTTCATATGAGGAGAGGCTGAGAGACCTGGGACTGTTCACCCTGAAGAAGACTAGGGCTGGTGAGATCTTATCTGTATGTATAAATACTTGATGGGAGGGAGTGAAGAAAATTGAGCCAGTGGTGCCCAGTGACAGCACAAGAGGCAATAGCAAGAGATTAGAAAACATGAAAGTCTATCTGAACCAAAAAAGAAAAAGGTTATTGTGAGAGAGTAAAATGTTCACAGTAAAACATGCTGGAACTGGTTGCCCAGTGAGGTCATGGAGTCTCCATTCATGGAGATATTCAAATCCAACTGTATATAGCCTGCTCTAGGCAACCCTGCTTGAGCAGTGGCGCATTGGACTAGAAGATCTCAAGACATGTCTTCCATCCTCAACAGTTCTGCAGTTCTGTGATTGAAGTACAAGTCAGAATAACTGCAGGAAGAGGGGTTTAAGGCCATCCCCTGCGAAGACTGGGCAACTGCTGCAGAAGCCATCCTACTGAGGTATTACAGAGAGGCAAGGAAATGATTAAACAGAAATGTCAGAGTCAAGAAAGAGAAGTAATTGTTTCAAAGTTCTTGAGGAATCTGACTGTTCTGCCAGTATGGGAATTTCCAAAGATATGAGCCAAGTCTTTGACTGATACAAACAAACACTGTTTCAGTCGAGTCAAAGAATGTGCTTTGGATTACATCACTTGTAGATTTGACCTGTAAGAATTTGTCTAATAGCAAGAAATTAAAAAATATTAGGAAAAATCATTAATGTTTCATTAATTAAAATTTTGAAGTGTTTTCATCTGACTGTGGAAACTTTGCTACTTTAGAGTCAATGAGCAGTGGAATATTTGAGCACTATTTGCAAGCAGAAATGGTAGAACTAATATATGCAATATTAGCTAAGACTTAATATCACAGAGTGTCTTCTGCATAAAATTCATATCTTTGCAATTTACATGTTATTGGTCAGTTTCATAGCCCATCCAATTAAGAGAGAGAAAAGATACTACATTGTGCAACCACGCACCAGCTGAGCTTAAGACAGATCGCTAACAATCTAAACAGGAAGAACTATATTCATGAGAAAGACTGCAATAATTTTAAAACAAAAATGAATTTTAATTTAGAAGACTTTAATAGGTGTTTTATATGCTCACCAGAAGGACTCACTTTGACCTTATTCATAGCATAGAAAAAAAATAATCATGGGAATAAAAGTAATAATGAACAGGAAATATTGATGCTGAAGCACAAATGAACACAGTTAAAGAAGCAAGAGAATGGTAAATTTTCTTGATAAATTCAAAATTCTATGGATTGCAAAATTAAAATTAAAATGTTCCACTCCACTGAAAATCTTCTGTTGTAAGATTTTACATCTTTTCTAATGGGGCTAGAGATGTTCATCACACTGAAGTTGTGAAAAGAGTAAGGAAGGGATGTGAAGAAATTTGACAAAGAAAATGGTTCTATTGGCAGGAACACAAAGAAGACAATTAAGTTTCCAATAGCAAACCAACCAGGAAGCTCATCTGAAAATGTGCAGAACTCCTCAAAGGAAAAAAAAAATAGAGAAGGTATATGTGCTGGCCCTACAGATAAGATTTTTTTCTCCCTGATACTTTGTACTACCTGTTTGCCTTTCCTCTCACTTTAATAGAATTCTATATCTGGGAATAGCCATAGAGTCAAGGGTAATAGTGGAGCTCCAGAGGCATTGATAAACTGTCTGGTAAAGAGCTTAGTATGTAGTACAATGATTCTCTCCATTAGATTTCTATTTAAGCGTGAGAACTGATGTGATCTCCATCAAGGTAAGCAAATTCTGTCTTCCAGGAGGAAGATGAATCAGAAAACATTGTCCATTTTAAGTACCCAGATTTCTTCCCTATGCATCTTCCTGTCTGATTGCCTACATGGAAGAGCAATATTTGTAGAATGCCTACATATTGTATTGTAAGTTATCAGTGGCCAACTTTATGGACTTTTGGGATGGGACTTGGGGGCTTTGTTTGTCATTTTGGATGTATTGTAGCAAAGCAAGATGAATGTTTGCCAACAGTAGAAACACCAGACTTGTCAAAGGAGGTAATTATAAGTAGGATAAAGGACAGCTGGCTTAAAAAGAGTAAAAGACATGTAGGTTATATTCTGAGAAATCTTTCTAACTGTGTGAGCAGAAAAATATCTGGACAGGTTGATTAGGGAATTTGTGGACTAGCACTTGGGGTTTCTTAAAAAAAAAAAAATCTGTTGAGATTAAGAACAGAATATCCAAATTTGCATTGGGAAAACTGAGTAGATAATATTTTTACATTATTTTAGCTGTACTTTCCATGATTTCTATTAAGGCATAGACTGATGAGACAAGTCAGATGCTCACATACCTTCTCTGCTGCCACAGCACTGCATTATGTGCTTGCTGATGGTACATTATTCCAACCTGGAGCTGCTTGACCCTTAATATGGGCTTTGCAAGAAAGGGTGCTCCTGTCCTATTTTGGGCATAACTTCAAGAACATCAGATGAAAGATGGACACATGCTGAAACAATTAAAAGTGCCCATGTTAAAATTGTCATATCAAGGTACTGTATGGGATAGGGCCTCCCTGGGGACTAGGAGTGGCAGGGCTCCCCAGGGTGGCGTGGCAGGACCAGGCAGCCCAGCCCATCCCACTGCCCCAGCCAAGGAGCAGGGCAGGCGGGGGGCAGCCCCACTGGTCAGGTACCTCCCTGGGGACAAGGGTGGGACAAGGCTGGCCTGGGATGTCAGACTATGTGGGGAGCTGGAAACCTGAAATTATTCTACACTGCAGTTCTCTGAATTACAATTGCCTGGGATTACAGAAAAAAAATCTTATCAATTAAATTATAAAGGATTATAATCACACTATTTATTAAGTGTATCTAAAAATGATCACAAGAGGTAGATCGAAACTGGGTGGGACAAAGAGAAGAGGAAATTATTTCTTGCAAAATTTCCTTTCTGCCAGCAAGCCATCTGCTGTTATGGTAGAAATTCATTAGTGGATATTGTTTTAATAAAATGCATAGCAGGAAAGTAGCAGAAATAATTTCTTGGAATTCAAACTGAGGTAAAGAACTCAGTTCTAGTGAATGTGACATTTCTCTGGCTATATCTATATAGAATGTACAATGGCGGATCAATGCTCTTGGATGTAATTTCACCAATGAAAAAAGGGAAAGATGCTAACTTATGAATAGGATTACTAAATGAGAGCTGCTGTTTCTGCTGTAGAGGAGGGAAAAGCAGAACAGCAAACCTGTGTTGTATATGTATCTCATAGCATCATAGAATCATAGAATGGTTTAGGTTGGAGAGGACCTTGAAGATCATCAACTTCCAACCCCCCTGCCATAGGCAGGGACACCTCCCACTAGACCAGGTTGCCCAAGGCCACATCCAGCCTGGCCTTGAACACCTCCAGGGATGGGGCCTCAACAACCTCTCTGGGCAACCTGTTCCAGTGCCTTACCACCCGCAAAGTGAAAAAATTTCTTCCTAATGTTTAATCTAAACCTGCCCTCTTCCAGTTTAAAGCCATTCCCCCTCGTCCTATCACTACATGGCCTTGTAAACAAGTCCTTTCCCAGCTATTTATACTTAATATTTTATATTTTATATTTCCAATATAAATAAATCACCCTGAAAAATAAGAACAATAGCAAGCAGATCCTTTGCTAAGCTAAAACTTGAGGTTCTTGGAGGATCTATTACATTTGTTTACTATTTGTCTTGTTTTGTTTGTTCTCTTTGTTCAAATGTATGTTATGGTATGTCTCAGTAACTGTAGTCAGGTATCAGTTCTTTATTATTATAGGTTATATAGACACTACTAGTAAACAGGACATACCTGGTTCTAGAAACACAGGTGCATAGACCCTACAATCTAGGGCCTTATTTACAAAAGAATGTTAGCTTCAGTATAAATCAATATATATCAGCTTTATGTGAATAATGTTTTATATTCACATTTAGATAACCTTTTCTAATTTTATCTTGAGTTTTAATTTCTGCTTTAAGAAATCCATAACCATATTTCAAAATCAGTAGTCCACTATAAGATTTGTGTTGATGCATCTCTATTTTGAATAAATATTTCAAAACTGTTCTTACTGTACTCCCAATCCCAATTGCTGGCTGCTTACTACGTGTTCTCTACTGTTCCAGTTTTATCCTAACAGCTTAACTCCATCCTGCTTAAATACTGGTGCATAATCATGATCCACTTGTGACTTCATCTTGGCAGCAAGTGCATGGACTCTGAGTTTGTTTCTGACTTGATATTATCTGTTTATGTGCAGCCTCATCAAGAAGCCCTGGAGTATCTTGCCTCACAAGACAGAGTAAGTTCCGTCTCGGTTTACCACTTGCCAGTGAGATGTCCACATCTATAAACTGCTAGCAGACAAATGAAGAAGCAAAGCTATTTCCTGGGGCATGTGACACTGAAGCCATGGCAGAAACTCTAAAGACTAACACTAGCCTCTCAGTCATGTTTCCAACACACGCACATGCTCTGAGGACCTTAAATAAAAATTTCCCTGATAAATCGCCACAGTGCATGCCTGCACAGGCAGTAGTATCCAGTGAACACGACAAGATTACCTTATAAGGTCAAACTCTCCTCAATACACTGCACACACATCCAGAGGAGCAGCTTTGGACCTACCATGAAGCCACAGGGAGAGGAATGTCATGGTCATTAAATACAACATCTTGCATTACTGTTATCCTCAGAACACATAGTAAGGAAATCTTTGTCCTTGGTACAGCTATGGGGAGATGTGTTCCATAAATACAAAAATATCACAGTGGATGACAGAATTGTCCATGCCTGTGTAGTAAGCCCTTTAGACTTTTTCTAGCTCAGTCCCACATACCATACACTGAAGTTCCAGACATCTGACAGGTTGCTAATTTTTCATCATCTGTGTGATCAGCTATTGACTATTAGCTTCCAAATAATGTCACTCACACAGTTCTTAATACAGAAGGAAATGTGTCTGGTCAATGCTAACTGCTGTAGTTCAAAAAGCAAATTAAATAATTGTTTCCTGAAATAAACAACTTAAAGACCTTTAGCTGTCTCTGGTCATCCCAAGTGTGCAGCACTCCCCTGATCCATGAGGCTGATAAAGGAAGTTCAAGAGGAAGCAGAAGGAGATGCCCAGTCCACCCTTTTCTTCTGTTTCCAAGAGCAGCTAAAACAGTAAGGAAGTTTAATTTGATTCAAAAGCATGTAACTTGAACAATTGCCAAAACACCTGAAATATTCTTTTCATAGTAGCTATCACTGGGATAATAGTGCTCAGCTGTGCTTCCTGCATCCAGTCTGGCAGCAGTTGGAAAATGTTTATGAAACACAGAAAATTGAAAATAGTGCTGCAACCAGGCAACTACACAACAGAGCAGAAGGAATGGTGGGACTGACTCCAGGGTCCCAAATTGCAGCTGATTCCACGAGGTTTCCTATAATCCAGCATGATAAAAAGCCACTAATCCCCACTGCCTAGCAACAGGGCATTGACCCCAGATATCTACTGAGAACATGGTGCCTTGATTGTGAAGAAAAATCCATCAGAAAAAAACCCACAACTTTGAGCAATATCTTTCAGAAAATAAGCTGTTTAAATCCCACAAGAACAAACTCTGTTGAAATATAGCATATTAAAGCAAAATACTGTTCTTTAATGTTTACTTGTGTGTGCAAGAACTGCATATAAGACATACTGCTGGGGTAGATGAAGCAGAAACAGAGTTGCCTCAAGGGTTGGAGGGTGAGGTAACCTAAAACATACAGCTCAGCAGAAAATCATTTGTTTTAGCTTACCTTTTCTTTAATTTCTGCCAGATGGTAGTGTTGTCATGACTGAGGTGGGATTTAAATGAGAAGATGGCAGATTTACAAATTTTCATGGAAAGTATGGTACCCATTCGGATAGGTTCTGAAGTGCAAGGTGCTAATTTTAATGTATAAAATTATAAATACTTTCAGATACAGCGATATGGAGAACAGTCACCTTGCTATGCTGTTCAGCGTTGACAACAAAGATCAGTGCAGGTATCTGAATCCCTGTGGAAGAGAGGGAACTACCAGCAGATTTTTTTCATCTTGCATCCATGAGCTGCCAAAGCCATTCTCTTTACTATTAGGATGCAGAATTATAATAAGGTTTATTGAAGTCAGCATGTACCCATGATGTTCTAAGTGTTTATACATTGGGGAAATAAAATCATGTCTGCCTTGGAAAGCATATAATGTGTGGAGTGTGTGACAGGGAAGGTTCATATTGGCAAGGTAGTGAAGTTGGTCATTTGCTGTGTTTTGGGGCAGACGAAATAAGTCATCTAGGTTCTTTATGAGCCTACAGCAGGCATTTACACGTAGGGAAAGTGAGACCTGGGAGCAGAGTTCAAGAAAATTATTCCATGGAAAAAAGATGGGAGGTGGTAAGAATATGCATAAGCTAGAATATGAAAAGTCTTCTGAGTTGATACGCAGAGGTTATGCACAGTGGAAATACACTAAGCAAGTTCCTCTCATTCATCTGGTCCACTTTGTCAACAAGTGCATTGGTAGGGGGGAAGCATAGGGAAAGCCGCATCATATCCCATCCCCCTCCCTGTTGCTTTTAGGTATCAGGAATGTCACAGAAAACCTTCCAGACGGAGCATCTGCTGAGAATACCATTTCTCTGATCCTTGTGTGGAGCTCACATATGCGAATATTTGTACCCTTTCCCTCCCCCAAGTCCTTCCACTGCACAAATTCAATTGCCAGGGACAATCTGAACCTTAATTGTAGAGTATGTCAACAGTTTGTCATTTAAAGTCTTATATAACTTGGCAGTTTTCCCTGAATCTTGTCAGTTCTCTTTTTGAGTGTTTACATATGGGCATAATAAATGCTACAGATAGCTGTGAGTGGATCTAAAACTCTATGCCCCGTAGTTTGAAATCCACAGCACAGAAAGCTGCATGTGACTTAAGAAAAAAAAACCTCATTTGCCCTCATATATTTTCTTCTCTAAAATGCAGTCTCCTTGGATGTAAAAAAAAAAAAAAAATTGTTTTAGTTCTACTTCAGATCATACATAGAAAATGTCAAATTTCATATCAACTTACTTAGTTGATCCATCCAACACATCAACAAATTTCATATCAGCTTATTTTACCTAACTTATTCAGGGAGAAATAGCTCTTATACTGGAGACACAATTTCAGGCATAGCAGTGCTCCACGCAAATAAGGAGTGACTTGCATGCATACAGTCAGTCATACCTTAAAGATCTGGAGAGTATTTCTCTTGACTTTAGAAATTTTACCTGCTATCTTCAAGATATCTAGAATGAGGCAAAGTGAAATGATATTTAAGAAATACAAATACCTTTAATATACAGATACAGAGTCAAGATTAAACTGTGTAGGTTCTTTATCCTAAAGCACGCATCTTTGTTCTGTTGCTGCTTGTGATATCTATGGACTTCTGTTTTTCATCCCCTCTTTTTGCTAGGCTGCCATCTAACATAGAGCAAATTATTTTTTTCTGCCATTTCCCACATGAAGACAGTCCTTTTTTGGATCATGAACAAACCATGAACATTTGTATACCTGTATTTCAGCATGAGTTTTTGCCTTCAAATGGCTTTTTTGAACATCAGGCATGTCCAAAACAATAATTCTAGACACACACGCATATGAAGTGGAAATGTTTAAGGATAAGGAATGGAACTGTATGTTTTTCATAGGACAACAAAATACAGACTGATTTATCAAGAATGGAATTAGAACATGAAACTTATGTGAATAATTCCATCTGTATCTGGAAGAGCTGCTTGTGAGCATTTTACTCACAAGTACTTTGTACTTCAGAGGTACTTTTTGGACCAATACAGATGAAGTGTTGGTGAGAAGTAAACATAAATTTGGTGCTTATACACCATGAAAGATTTTCTTTCTCTGTTTATAGGTGAATTATATTTTAATATTAACTTTGATTCTAAGTTACCCACTGGTAGTCACAATATGAGATATAAAGTGGAATGGAGGCTTGCAATACATTAGTTATGAGTTATACTATTCATTTACATTATTGGCATGAAATGTCTGATTTTGAATCTTCACTATTAAATTATGTTAAAAATTCTTAAGAGCCCATGAGGAAGAAAGCTTAAATACTGGTATTCAATTGTGTATTTTACTACTTAGTGAGTTGAATGGGATATGGTAAAACCTTAAGTCTTGACAGAATGACAATGAATCAAGCAGTGCTATAAAATGGTATCTAACAACTGTACCAGAAATAATCAGGAAAACTTTTTCAAGAATAAGGTCTCAAATTTTGTGTCTACATTTTTTACATGTTACAATTTTTCTAAAGTCCTGAGCTAGCAGTTTCTAGTTAAATCGATCACATGCCTAATTGTTGGCCCATATGCCTTTTAGCTTGTGCCAGACTTGAATACCAGAGAAGAAAGGGGATGGCTCTAGGAAAGTCCAAACAAGTCAATTTTGTTTTCATTCCCTTTGGAGGCCCTGTAATGTTCTGCACTATATGCAGATCTAGGCTAAAATACTGATATTCATTCTTTGTTTCAACTATTTAATTACACATCAATTGAAATAATATTTTCTGCATGATTAAGGGAACCACTTTGTTTATTCCAGCAATCTGAATGTCCTAAAGGTTGGGGAAAAAAACAAACCATCTCAGTGTGATTAAGCAGAGAACTGGATTCCACAGAGAAAGACGTATTTATTTAATTGCCATTTTCCTGACCAGCCACTGGATTGGAGACAACTTGCCCAAAAGTTATGTCGTTTATGGTGTTGACAGTATAGCCTAGTCAGAGATCCTGAAGACTAGGGTAGCACAGAAAAGTGGGACTGCACACAAAATGATGCACAACAAAAGCTATCCTGGCCACAGGATTTCAAATACTCTTAGCGACTGTCAATGCAGTAGGCTTCCCTTACACTCTAACAAAGGACAAGCTTATGGACTGTAATGAGTATTTTAAGGAGTGAAAAAAAATAGTTGTCTTACACTGCTGAGCCTTGTCTACATCTATGCTAAAATGTTAAGCAGTGTCAGAAACCTTCCTGAGCACCATGGTTGTATGTGTGCTTGGACTGTGAGAACAGTCTCCAGGACACATTTGGGTATGATACAAATGACAGCAACCCAAACAATCCCTGGGCATGGTTAAGGAGATAGCACAGACTAGAGACAGACTAGGGGCTATTCGCAGTAAGTAGTTTACATGAGGCCATGCTGTTTTGGATGTGGGCTTGATGTTACAGAGACAGTCCCATGCCAGTTGGCCTCCGCACCAGAGATGATATCCTGGTCCCATTTGCTTTCCTAATACAGACATAGCCCTCAAGCTCATTAGCTATACCCACTAGCTATGACCATAGCTGTTCTGTGATATGTCCTAACTTAGAAATAGTAACGGCCCTAATAAAGATGTAGAATGTGAAAGAATTTTCTATTGTGGATTAACTAGAAAACATGATTTTTTTCTATTATTCTAATTTTCAAAATGAAAGTGGCATGGATTTTTCTTTCTTTATTGAATTAGCTTCTTTAGGACAATTTTTCTGATGTAAGGTTATTCACTTCCCTAACTGGTTAGGAAATGTCATGATTTTCTCAAATTTAGCTAAGCATACCTGGAAATACCAGGCACTTTACAGGATTTTAATGCTTATGAAAGCAAAAGGATACAGTTGCCATAATTTTAAAAAGTTATTTCAGTAATTTCCATTAATATTATTTGGAGCACTTACCCTAAATGCCAGAAAGATTCTGTTTTCTGAAATTCAGATATATCAAGCCAGATAATAATAATTAAAAAAAAATAATACTGTACTCAAAAAAAACCCTCAAAGTCCAAAACCAACCCAACATGCCAATTAGAAAATGCTGGTCAAAATCCAACTTTTGGACTGAAGTTGCTTAAACAGCAGACAGCTTATCTTCCCTAATGTGAAACCATTATCATAGAGCTGGAGATACTTACCGCTTCTTGTTCTACCACCGAGATAGCTTCATCTCATAGCAAACAGCTCCCTCTGCATCAGAATCAGACGTGACAAAGACAGTTAGAAAAAAAGTGTTCTAAACTGTTCAATGAGAAAAGTGGTTCTTTCCGGACATGGTGAACTGCCAGCTATTATGCTGAACAGTTAGATATTGTTTTTCCATGAAGCTTGATTTATGGAATAGGAATGAATGAGTTTGTTCTTTTCGGTCCTTGAAAGGACATAGTTGCCCCCAGACAGTTATTCTTTTATATGGTCGTGTTGAACTCAGGAGGAAAGGGCAAAAGTACTAGTCTGAATCCTGCCATAAAACTGCCACTTGAGGCAAAACTTAATGGTGTTCATCATGCTAATTACAAATTTGATATTTTTCCTCTTCTGTGGGTGAAAAAATCCAAAGTAGAATTAATTTGCAAAATGCATACTTGCTATTTTACACTGTGCAAAATTTTTTCACTACATTAGGCAGATGTTTTAAACAAGTGGCAAATGCTGTGTTCCACTCTAAAAATGGGAATCCTCATAGCTATACAGGGGAGAAGAAAAATCCCATACAAATGGGATCCTTTGATGACTTCCTGCCTCCTCTGATGTTTCCAAACATGAAGCCCCAATGTAGAGGGGCGTTCCCAGGGCTGAAGGAGGTAGACCTGTGGGATACATTCCTGTGGTCATTTTGGTGATGTTGTCACCCATGGGTGTTCTATATTATGCTATTATGCTGCCAACATGAATTATGTTGCCAGTTTTGTCCTACCACACATGTATTAAGCAGAAATGTAAGACAAATTGTACTCAGAGATGTCTGATTTCTCTCACATTTCTTGTGAAAGTAAATCTTTGAAAACAGGAAAGGAAAAGCTACAGGAACTCACAAAGAGCTCTTCCTTAAAGCAAAAAACTGCAGCTTTTATCCATTCTATCTGATGATTGAAGCCCACAAAATGAGAATAGGAAAGTGTTTCTGGAGCTTTTCTTAATCATTAAGTCATTTAAAAAATACAATAAAAGGTGTTATCTGCAATAGCTTTATTATAAAAAGTTGTAATTAAAAATCATTATTAATAAAACCGCAGCGGTCAATACCGTAAGCCACTATACTCCCTTCTTATTAACCTCAACTTTTCCTCAGATTTGGTCGACTTTTGGTTAAAACCTTGCATTCTTCTCCTGGTGCCACAGGAAACAGAGTATTATGGAAATCCCTACTGTCTACTTTATATGTTCCTTCTGTGGAGTAGGTTATTAACTTAATTAAAATACTGGAAGGTCATATCACTTGTGGGTCCTCCCATTGCTTGCAGCTGTAAAGACAACACATGGCAGACAGAAAGTTGGTGTAGTCTGTTACTCAGGGACCCCTCCAATGCAAGGAAATTACCAAGAGGAGAGGTGGAAAGATCAGATAGATCTGTATCCACTCTTTCTCTTCCATCCTGTTCCCCTAGCTGAAGCAAGGCAAAAGCCTGGCTGTTGTTGCACTCCTTGGATCCACAGCTTCTGAAATATGTCTTTTTGCCAGATACAACTAGAAGAGTCTTTGAGGCTAATTGAACTTGTGTTGTGAGTCTTACTTCTACATAAAGATGGCATTGTACGACGTCCCTCTCCTTCCTAGCTCTCTGAAGTTTAAATGTCACTTAATTTCCTAGTGGTAGGAAACCAGAAGTGCCACTCAGAGGAGCTGGTGGCACTCATTGGTACTTATGGTACCCATTCCATTTCTCCAAATTATACGGTCTGTCTAGTCGTAACCTTTTATCCTATGCAGATGGACATGTTGAGACAACTTCTCGTCTGTATGGAACAGCACTGCCAAACTAATCAAATATGTTTGCTTCAAACATGAAAAATAGTCCATGCATCTCCTTTGATAGTTTCCCTAGCAAAGGAATGGAAGATACTGAAGGGCACAGTCATAAATTTGGCATCTGCAGTGTGTGAAAGAAAAGGTACCATATCTCATAGTGAAGCCAAAATGAGAGTATAGAGTAAGCGCAAAGCTGCAGAGTAGGGTGATGGAGGACATTTATAAACTGTCTTTTATCCCCAAAGCATCCACCTCCTATGGCATTCATGCCAGCAGCCTTTCTGGCTTCCCTTTGCAATCCCTCTTCCCTAACTGAGAATTTTTCTGTTCATGCATTCTAGGACTATTCTCTCTTCCATCAAGCACTGTTTTTCTCCACCTTTCCCTTTGTCCCCCAGTTATTGATAATGATGCTATTTGTTGAATATGATTAGAAGAAATCTTGTCGTGCTGCTTTCTTGCAACTTTGTCTTTTTTTTTTTTTTCCTTTGAGCTGGATCTGTTCTTGGCCAAGGAATCTTCCTCCACATCCTCACTCATGCCTCCAGTCTGTGATGGATCTTTGTCATCTTTGAATCACTAGAGAAATATGACATTTTCTTCTCTGTCCCTTTGTTTTTTTTCCATACTAGGTTTTGACAACTTATTATACAGTTACCCAGTATTCTTTTTTGAAAGCTCCCAGATTCTTTCAATGTCAGCTGGGATGGCTTACATTTGACTGGGTGTGAGTGTTTGCAACACAGGTGTTTACATCTGAGCCATTCATTCTCAGGCTTCCCAGAATTTTCACCCAACAGGATACAATTTATCTCAGCCTAAAGTAGACACCTACATTTTGTCACATGAATCATACCCTAAACTCCACTGACTACGCTAACAAAAATTTTGTTGACTGCGATGGAAGCCTACACAACCAGCTCAGATGTAGAAACTTGTGTTGTAGCCCTTAAAGTTAGCTGTGACAAATGCCACTTTCAGACTTGCTCCTTTTTTTCCCTTAACAATAAAAAGCTTTTTAATCAAGGGGAAACGCATGGTGGGATGGATGCTGGACTTTCCCAGACTGATGTCCTGTGTTGAAGGCAATATAAACTGAAGGCAACCTTAGTATAGCTGTGATATTATCTCCCTTGCCTGTCTGTCCTTGAAACAGTGTGAAATGCAGCTCTTTCATTTGCATAACTACTTTTTCAAAAATAGTATGTGGGTCACGAACTCCAATAGCTCAATTTGAACAAAGTCATTGTTCTTTCTTTTTTGTACTTGATGTTTCCTTCTGGCAGACAACTCTCATGTGTCAGATACCATAAATGACCTACAATAGGTACCAAGTCACCAAGGTGGTAACCTCATGATTCTCCACAATTTTCTGCCCCGTCCTTCTTCATCACCTCAGTACTGTGTATTAAATTGACACGGTTGTCTCCCAAAGGCAACTGTGGAAGCCTTTCTCCTGGGCTGTAGTCACCAGACATATTTTCATAAATATTGCAGAGGTCAGCTTTCCGCTAGCAGACTTAATGTGTCTTATTAAACTTTATCTTTTCTGGCTTCATGATGTAAATTTAATTTATTTACTAAGGTGGTTCACTGGCTTAACAAAATTTGATTTTCGAGGCACGCACTGATACTATTTTTTCTGTGTACACACATAAATAAATCTGAGGACCTCAAACAAAATTTCCCAGGATTTCTAGAAGTTTCATTTCCATGGTTTGCTCTTTTGCTTGATTTTGATATCTTGTAACAGAAAGTCTGTGTGTCTTGTGAAAAAATGGAAATGAGATGGAAATATTCAAAAACATGATGAGCAAATGAACATATGAAGCAGTAGGGCATTTATAGAATGGCAGCAATCCAGGGACTCCTAGGGCAATCATGTAAGTTTATAAAAGTCTTCATGCAGTTTGGTCATAAACTAAAATGCCTCACCATGGATAGCTGGTTAGCGTCGAAGTAGCCCTCACCCTTTACATGGGGTCTGACCCTTAAATACTTAAAACCTTTTCTCCTTCGTTAAAAAAGAAATGTACCAGCAAGGAACAGAAAAGACAGCAGAACAACTGAGAGCAGCAAGAGCAGTGCTGAAAGCCCTCGATATCTACCCTCAAAAAGAGAGGGCAGTGGCCTGAGCAGCGCGGAGTTGAGCTGTCACAGCAGCACGAAGCAGCACAAGCACAGCCAGGGAGGGCACTTACAATACAACGCAAACAGTGTGAGGAGCCAGCTAACGAGGCTGATCACTACCTCAATGAGCGCTGGTGTCAGAACGCACAGCAGCAAGGCCGGTAGAGAAACTGGAGGGCTTGATATGATGAAATATACCTACCCTAGAGAAAAATTCAGACCGAGTTAATTGAAAGCTACTAATCTCCAGTGAGTGGAAACAGGAAGGGATTGGAAATGAAGGGTAGAAAGATAAACGCAAAGTTTTGGCCAACAGGAGAGGAAACAGAATATAGGCTAATCTAGCGCACCAGAGTATTTAAACATATGCTTAAATTTTAATGTACGAGTAATCCCATTGACTTCAACATATGCTTAAATGCTTTGCTGGATCAGGGCTTTAATGTACATTTGAATTAAACTGTAACATGATGATTTAGAAGTGAGCTCATTTCAGGTTTCATTGGCTAACCAGAGCTCTGCTTAACTGACATTTGGAGTGGGGATTTTTAATGAACATCTAGGTGCTTCAGAAAGCAATTACGCTGTCATTCAGTAACAGCCTTTTTCTCTCCAAAAATAATTTCCCATTCAGATTAATATGTTCCAGATTAAGCTTGGAGGACACCATGCTGCTGGGGCATAATTGTAGCTAACATATATATAGCACACATATACATGTTATTTTTATATATATAACCCATATATATATAGTTTATTTCCAGCCACTTCCTCAACCTTCTAGATTCTTATCAAGAAAGGTTGAAAGTTCATGTAACAATGCATACCTCTGTTTAATACTCCATATTAGAATATATGCAGCAGAGTTAAAGTAGACTGGAAAGGAAAGAATCATCAAGATATAAAACAGAACTAAAGAAAGTTGTAATAAACTCTTTCAAAAGAGCTCAGGTAATAGTGGCTGGAGATAGTTGCTTAGGAGATTCTGAATTTCAGTATTCAGAGTACCATGGTTCACCAGCTGGCATTGGTGGCACTAGCTAGAAAGAACTTTGGCTGCAGTGTTTTTACTAATCTCTCTCCCCTCTCTCCTTCTTTGCCAGCAATTTGTTGCCGAAAGCAACTGGCTGTTTGAGCTACATCTGGGAGCAAACCTAGACTTGATTCTAAAACCATAAGAAGACCAATGAAAAGAACCAGCTGGAATTCATCCATGGAAGGCTGGAATTATTGTATGTGTTTTTATGATGCACTGTTTAGGATTAAGCATGCTAGCCTCAGGAAGGAAAAAAGGAGTGTGCGAGTGTGCAAGTGTGCTGTCAGCAGAATCTGATACACAACCAGCACACATACTGGGATAGCAGCAAGCAGGTCTAATTCTCCAGCCCTGAAGTAAAAATAAACTGNTTGAGCTAATGTAGGGAAACACATGGCTAGATATGTGGTTAGGGGTATTTGTTGGATTAAACCATTTTCCCCTGAGGCAATATTTCTGATGGCAATTAACATGGCTGGTGTTTTGACAATTCTGCCTTTTCAAGCGAGTCTAATCAGGCCAGTGCTCAGTTCCTGGAGGAAAATGGATAACAGGTGCTAAGTCCAGCTGGGTTGGTTGAATTAGCCTGGCTGGCAGAAGAAGACCATAGCCTAATGTTCACCGTAAGAGCAGTCGCGCTACGTGGCTCAGCTCAGAACGTAGTGCCGAGAACCAAACCTGATGCTGAAGGAAGTACGTAAGACTGCACTGAAGTTCACTATGGATCTGTGCTTATGAGATTCAATCAGAAGTGAGGGGAGTGAAAATAACAAGTAGCAAGAGAGTACAGTCATTTATAAGATTGATCATTTCAGAAAAAAAAACCAATACAATTTGGGGAAAAAAATGGGCATTAGCAATACAGTAAAATACCTTCTTCAAAAGTTATACCCATTTAGAGCCTCCTGTCATTTCATTTATGTATCTGTTATATATTTCTCTTTTTAACCCTTTGAGTAAAAAATTAAATCATCGTTATATCCACCTCATTTCAGGAAAAAACTTTAATCCTGTGCTTAAGTCTCACTGGCTACAAAGAGACATCCACAAATTTCCAGTTAAACACTACTCCTGGCAAGGGGACTTGATATATTTTGCTGTGCAATGTTCCCAGGTGGTGCTGAATCCTTGTTTTAATTCCTTGTGAGAGTAGAAGACCGCTGGGTGTTGCCATGTCCAAGGAGCTGTAGTGGTGGAAGAGCTGTACGGGGTCAGCACGGTGCTCTTCCCGGGGTAATGAGGCATGCCCACCATCTCTGCTCTAATGTGGCTACTCGGCACCTGGGGCTCGAGCTAACATCTCCGTAGAGCAATGCATTATACATGTGAGCACAACATTAGTGATGGACAAATAGATTCTGGGAGGAGTTCTGTCACATGTGTGTGGCTGGTTAGTGATAGCCACGCTGAATCCTTGGATTGCAGTAGCGCTAATGCAGCCAAGCAGGACTGAAAGAAGACTTTTTATCTGTCCTATGTTTCTGTTATATCCCATGCTGCAAGGTTAATGCTGTTCTTCTTCAGTAGTTAGGCAGGATTTGCTCACCTCTGCCTTTGGTGCATAGTTAAGTTTCTGTAAAGCGGTTTTCTTTCTCAGAAGCTCTGGAGGTTGTCCACAGCTTCACAGGGTAGACACAGTGAGCCAATAGTGCTAATACATTACATTCATCCTGTAGGTGCAATGTACATGTCCTTTGTGATTTCCAGAATTAAGCCAAACTGCGGGCTTAGGGTCAGGTAGGGGCTTTTTTCTGAATCAAATTACCAAGGGTCATAAAGGGATTTATCTTTCTCCTTAGTCTGACCACAGTCCCTTTCTAACATCATCTGACAATGTGGTACCCTCCTTTGATTTCTCCTGCTCCCTTCCTTCAGCACATACAAAATAACCTTCCTTGCTATTTTAAGTCCTTCAATGCAGATGCTGAATTTGTTGCAGGTTGCTGATAAGTGTCATTTAGTGGTAGTATTTGGAGTAGAAACTCTGTGAACCCTGGAAAAGTAGATATGTATTTCATCCTTGTATATGATTTTACAGGTCTTGACACAGTAACTAGGTGGTGCCTCCAAGTCACACATTCATACATCTTTATATTTTATAACAGAATTATATGTCAACCTATCTTAGGTTGAGATATGTCTTCTGAAACAAGTTGCTTCACTTATGTCTTCTCGCAAGATTAGTAAAAGCAGAGGAATTAAGTTACGTTTTGCTGAGCAAATCTTGAGACTTTTCAGTAGAATGCAAATAATCTGTTCTCAGTCCTTGGAGATTGCCACCAACTGAAAGTACAGAATAGTTTTCTTTGTTGAAAAAAAGTATCTGCCTGCCTCAGTTCATTCTGTTACTGGTGATGTAGAAGGGAAATAAATCTACATTCTCAACCCTGCTTATCAGTAGTGGCTTGGATGGTGTTACAAGCAGAACTGGTGATTCGCATGGTACCATCTCAGGGACACCACAGTGCAAGAGTGCAGATAGTATAGAGCATTCCTGATGGCACCAAAGTGACGTGAAGACAACAGACACCTCTCAGAAGACATAGCTCATTGAAAAACCTGTCCCCCACCCTTTAACTACAAAGAACATAGCATAGCTTAGCATTAAGCAAGGAACTAAAAGTTNCCTTTCCAACCTAAACCGTTCTATGATTCTATGATTCTATAACTAAAAGTGGAAACTGACTTTTCCAGATCTTAAATAAGTTTTCAGCATGTCATGTACATAGAAACACGTCATCTGAGACTTTTTTTTTAACCTTGATCCATCAAAGCCCAACCAAAGCTTTGATCATCACTCTTTTTCTAGAATTGGTGCTACATTGGTTGCAGAGATGACACACTCTTCTGTGTTGGACAATTTTTTTCAGCATTTATATCTTGAGTTTAGGGATAATTCCAGTAGAAATGGGTAGAAAATAAGATACAAGTCTTTCAATAGCTGTCTACCTACTAGTAATCTTAAAAAAAAAAAAAGCCACAAATGCTCAAATCTTGGATTGATTAATAAAGTATTTTTCAAGTATGTATTTCTCCTGGCAGAATACCCAGAAACATTGGATATGGATAGGAACTTGCCATACAGTTTTTTATGAAAGGTGTAAAAATGGTTTCTTCCCTGAAGTGCTCACAAATATCACAGCAAAACACATTGACAAGTTGGACAGGACAGTATTTATACTAGTGTGACACAAATAAAGCTTATCAAGTGCTATAAAGCCAGGTGCACATTTCTTTGGGGAAGAGAACGTAAAGACAATATGAGTGGAAACAATCAATGAGGGCTTCTGTTCAGAATCAGCTCAAAAGAAAAGGATACTGCAATGGCTTTTATTCTCTAAGCTGGGGAACTGCCAAAATAGTGTCCTTTTTTTTCCCTAACGTTGTCAGCAACAACAACACAGACATTTTAAATTACTTCAAACCATTGTAAAAGCCCTATCAAGATGTCCAAAATCATTTTCGCCAAACAGCTTTCAGCTGCTCTTTTGCAGTCATAACACTACTATACAGGTGAAAAGTTCTAAGTCCTCCTTGTGCTCCTGTGAGTCACGCAATGCTCCAAAGTGTTTCTTTTCTGAGAAAGTATTTCAGTTTGCCGCTTGCAGTTAAGACACATTTACCACCAAATTGTTGATGCCAGAACTGAGTTTTCCAGCAGCTAATGTTCCTAGCAATCTAATCACGAAATTAAAACTGTCACCAATACAATACAGTTTTTCGCTGTGCTAAATATTTCTTCATAGTGTTTGCTGTTAAAACATTGCAGAGCCACTAGATGTTTTATTGAATTTCTTGAAAAATCACACTAAGCAAAGACAAAGACCTTAGTCTTAGTCTTTAAAACTAGTAATTTCAGCCATTGAATTAAAAAAAAATATTTTGAGGAATGCCAGGCTTTTTTAATAACAACCCACAACATGCAGGTCAGAAACAGCTTTATATGTTTGCTAGAAAATGCCCATGCTGTCAAAAAGAAAACATTTGTATTGAATTTTAATGGCCATGAAAGCTAACAGTGGGATTTCTTTAAATGCAGCTGTCTAAAAATTCAGAGACTGGGCTAATGGATCCTTTCCTCTGTACTTCTGGGAGGCAAGTCACTCCTTTTACTGCACAATGCAGTTAGCTGTAAATCATGCCAAACGATTAGCGGTGGCCAGCCCTTAGACCACTGATGGTAGGTGGGTGTCTCACTTTGCCTGTAGGACACACACCTGTCCACGTTCTAATGACGCGAAGTTGTACTGTTTGAGCAGTAAAACACACAATTTAAATGTTTATAAGAGGTCTAGTTGCTCCCACCTGGGTCAATGTAAAGCCTCCAGTGTACTCACGAGAAAGGCAGAGGCTAAACACCACAGAAAACACAGAGTATGGGAATGAGTTTTGCATATCAGATGATGTAAAACACCCATGGCGACAAAGGCATTCACATAAATCACGAGATTTTCATTGCCTGCATCTCCTGCGGGTGCAGATATTCAGTCTCTGAGCAGTAAGATGTCAAAGGCGAAGGTCCTGAAGGGTTCTGAAATATTCGTTCTTTCCTTACCAGCATTTTCCTGATCCAGACAATCTTTTATCAACTCCATTAGCCACAAAGCAATCCTTGCAACTACTGCTCTTTTGTTTTGTTTTTCTAAGTCAACAGGAGAAGAAACAAATAACATGAGCGAATGTATTTCTCCACTTACTCAATTTGAAAGTTTTCTAGGTCACATCTGCTCCCATCGGCTTCTACCATGTTCTGATACTACACCATCTGGGAGGTATTGAGGAAGATATCCACAAAGGAATTCTTACAGAGGAATATAATAAAGTGGGTCACTCATTAAAGCTCTTCAATTGAAAACTAAGCAGAAATTGGCCTATATGATAGGAGAAGCATGGAATGTACTGGGATGAGTGGCACTGCATCAGACAGTGGACCTGAAGGTGGGAGTGTGCAGAAACTATAGCTTGGAGCCTCCTGCAAGTAATCACATTGACTCACAGGCATGGGGAACAGGGTTTCTAATTATTTCTTATATCTCATGGACTTTCAGTTCAAAGTGTTGACTCAGCCTCCACTTTCCCTCTTTTGTAGGTACAATTTGGAAGGTTTTTTCTTGCTATCTACAAGGTAGATGGATATTCACAGCAAACTAACATTTAAATCTGTCTTCCTTGTCATAGCCAACACTGACAGTTATACAACAGCAAATGCACTTTTTACATTCAATAACAATGGTTCTGTTTAACTCCCAGGACTTGCTCAGTATTTAGAATACAAGGCAACTGAGAGTATTGACAAATATACATATAAAAAGCCTGAAAATAAGGAAAAAAAGATCTAAATATTGCCTTGCCAACTTGTTCTATATTTTCAATAGCCATCAATCTGAAATGCCAATCTGAAATGTATTATTGGGAATCAAGCAATAAAGCCAAGCCACACAAAATTTTGAATGTATTAGGACTTAAACCAAATTACTCTTTGCAGTTCAAATACTCTCATAGTAATCCTTATTTATCATGCTTCTTCAATAACAGAAAATGAAAGAAGAATGATGTTATATTAGGGATCAAATATATCAAGACATGGTACCGTATTGTGATTTCTGTAACAACTTAGAAAAATTGATGTCTATATTCTTATTTTTTAAAAAGTCGCTGTGATATGGGGCATGAGAGGGATGTAAAAGAAGGTGACTTTATTAACAGCAAAAGTTAGGTGTAGATTATAAGGTGAGAGCACTGCCACCAAGTGGAAGTAAGAGCTGTGTCAGTTCACATCAGAGGTCCATCTCAGTCTCTAATGTTTCTGACTAGTGGGTGCCACAGTCTGCATGTTTTAAAAGCTAGTCCAAGTTTCAGACAACTGCAAACAGACTATCCATAGCGGTATAGATACGGAATAACTGCAAACAGACTACCCTTTGGGGTATAGATATGGGATATGGGATTTCTGTCAATAGGGAGTTTATTTGCCTATGCATTACAGTACACATATGTTGAGCAAAACTGCCTTTCTGCATAATTAGTTTTAAAATCCTGCTCGTTACTTGGTCTTTATTTCTTGCAGCAATGAGTTGATCTGATTAGACATTAAGCATGTTAAATAATACTTTTGACCAATTCAATCTGCTTCTCCTTTGAACTTCATTGATTCGCCCTTCTTGCATTAGGAAAATGCTCAAATGTATAACAAATTATTCATTCCAGTTTGCATTATTTGCTGCATAGATCAGAATTCAATTGCATTTGTTAGCATACTATCCATTCACATCATTAGAAATGTTTTTGCTTATGTTCATTTGTAGGCTTTTTGGGTTCTAACTAAAACAACTTAGTATCATGGATGTTACTGTACTGTGTTCTGTTACAGACTCTCTTTCTCACCTTGGACAAATGACCTGTTCTACTAAATTCATCACTTCTATCAGCATTCATCCTTCATAAATTGGGAATAAAATTTCCCTGTATCAGAATGGGTGATGCCAGGATAAAATTTCTAAGTAAGTGGCAGTGAAATGTTGAGGGCCTTTTTATTAGGTAAGGATTTGGAAAATTTGGAAAATCACTTGAATAAAATGAATCAACTAATTAAGACAGGTATTCAGTAGATGGATAGATAGAGTACTCTCACAGAGTTCAAAAATAATTTTTCTTATCAGACTCGTTAACATCTTTCTCCATGAAGCCAACACTGTAAAAATAGAGACTGTTATCTAAATTAGTTTTTAAAAAATTGTCAAAAAGTAACATTGATATGTTCAGAAGCACAGTGGCACTTTCTTGCCTAAAACCAAAATAACATTTTTTTCATTGGTGCATATATACCACATCTCAATGAAAATTTTTATATATGTCTAAACTATGATGGTATGTCAATTCAGGCCTGTTCAGAGTGTTAAAGAATTTCACCAGTTAACTCATCCATATGTACAGGGCTCGTTCCGTGCAGGTTGATCTACTCATTTCATCTTAAAAGGAGAGTCATTCTACATATGCAGAGCATTAATCACTTTTTTTTTTTTGCAGGATATTTTAATTCAGAAAACTGAATATACCAGGGACCTCAAATATTGGAGTAGATTACTTTTTCTTTTACCTTCCCAAATCTTGTAAGTTGTAGTTGCAAGGAAAGGACCTCTTTCTTTGTAGAGACAGCAGAAATTCCTCTGCTGGGTAGAGTGCTGTGAGACTTTTTCTCCATTAACCCTGCGATGAAGGGTAAATAACCCTCACATCATCTTAACCATCTGCGTTAGAGAAAGTAAGGTGGTGGAAATTTCTCCAATATGGAGCTAAAGGCATCAGGGCTGAATCATTGTCTTTGTATGCATAAGTAATATGGCTAAAAAGTTACTTTTGTATGCATTTAGAAATGACTTTAAGGGATAGATTTAATTTTTCTCTTACTTTTTTCAGACATTCCTTCTAACTAGAGCTTTCATTGGAAAAGGAGATTCTTGCGTGAAGTGAAACAATTAGATGAATGTGAAAGAAATCCTGCTTCCACAGTGTGCGCACCGCTTTTCCACCTAGTGCAGGTCAACCAGTACTTAGGAATCTACCACAAGTCATACAATATTTTTCCCTGGTAACCCTTCATTTTCAGGGGAACTGTAATCACTTGAGAGTTGTAAAAATGCAAGTCTCAAACACCACAGACTTCAAAGAACCTAGGATGGGTTATTTTTAGCTTGAGTTCTAACCTAAGTCTGTGTGATAGTCATTATTCCTAACAGTTTCAGATATTTGCAAAAATGGAACTGGAAGTGACCGCAAGAGATTCCAATCTTCCACGTCCGGACAGAAGCAGCTACACCTACAACAATCCTGATGGAAGTTCTTAAAAACAGACAATAAGGAATATTCCTCCTATTCCCCTTTTCAGGCAGCCAGGTCTTCACTGATCTTGCCATTAGAAAATTTTTCATATTGCTTAAGCTAGATTAGTAACCATTGTATCTTGTCCTATTTGACACCGGCACTGTGAAGAAATTAATTCTTTGCAGCTGTCATTTTAAATACTTGAAAACCAGTATAATTTTTCTGCTAAATCTTATTTTGTCTAGACTAAACAGCCCCAGTATCTTCAGTTCCTTCTCAGATTTGGTGTTCGTTAGATCTCAGCACATCATTGATGCTCTGTGCTGGACTCTCAGCTGACGTGCATCTGGACACAGAGCTCTAGCAGAGGTCAAACAGTGCTGGGCAGAGCAGGCTTAGATTGTGCATTGAGTCTGTTGAACGTGCTTTGAGTCCTAACCCATTTCTTTGCTGTCTTGATAGCAACATGATTCTGTTAACCCATGATCATTCTGTCCTGGGACAGACTAGATTTGCAAGGGTCCTTAGGTCCTTTCCCTGAACACCATTTCCTTGCTTTATTGTTCTCATTCCTGATATCGTCATTGATTTTTCCTAAGAGTGGCATTTGGACCTTGTTTTCTCTGAACAGAATTGCATTTCTTTTTTCCTATGTCATTTTTCTGATTGTTGGGATATTCTGATTTCTAGTTCTGCAGCATTCTCACATCTGTCTCAGATCAGGGTCAAAGGCAGATTTCACAAGAATTCTTTCCATTCTGTCTTCCAACGTACTGATGAAAACATCAAGGACAGGTGTCTCTGGATCCCTCCTTACGGAGCTTTTCTTCTTCTGAAGAGAGCGTGAGTACATTCTGTGGCCCCACAGCCCCCAGTGCCTTGAAAGGAAAGACAAACAGGAGGTATATGTTTCAGCTCAAAACCGTTACATTTCTTACCATCAATCTGTCATGCATTTTCCAGTCTAAAAATGCTGCCACTTAAACACAAAATGTGCACTCCATATTGTTATCAAGCTCAGTATGCTTTTCCAACTTGCACATGCTTCTCACTTACTATATATTAGAACAAAAAAACAAGCGCTTTTCTTTTTTTTTTTTTTTAGATTCCCACCAGGGAATTTTATTGTGTAGGCAGATCTTAAGTATTCCCAAAGTTTTCAATTTTTAGATCCACTGGAAATCAGTCTCTACTTTTTGCATAGTAATAATTTCAATAAAGTGTTAGCAGCTTTTTGAATGTATATATGTAAATACGTGAATGTAACCAAATTTCCACACAATTATTTTTTTCTGAATGTACATAGGTACATCACTATATTGGGGCTTAGGATATCAAACTTCAGTTTTAGTGGTAAATCTAACTCTGCCTTTATTGTAAGAATTTCACTTTATGCTAAATCTTAATTAGATTCTTTGTCATGAAAATTTAACAGTCAGGAGCTGCATAGCTTTCACATTGCTTTTGCATTCACCACCCTCCATGCATATTTTAATTTTTAATTTTTTAGGAGGCAGTAACTATCCTATTAATATTACATTAAACATGTGCATTTTACAAGCTTTTAGAAACACATTGCTGTTCATTGTACTTGGGCAATGGACTCCAGGGGCACATGCAGAAAATGAGTATGTCTTCAATATGGTTTTGTAGTTCTCAACCACAACTCTGTTTTCAAGGAAACGGTGCTAGAACTCATTCAGGATTGCTAAAAAGCCTCACTTTGGCTCCTCTAAGGAAACAAGTCAAGTTTGTGGTTCACAGAAGAGATGTGAATTTATGTTGTCCAGAGTAGGGACATAACGCTTTCAGAAAACAAACTCTTAGCCCTATAGAAAGCCAGGGAACAGCTCAAAGGGTTGGATCCCCCCCCCCATAGCCATCAGCCATGCTACTGAAAGAAAAAGCAAGGGGGAAGAAAATTGGTTTTGCTCCAGTGAGGCTGATCCCATCTCAAACTCTCAGCTAGCTCTCATGGTGGTTGTGTTGGATCACCGCAGCCAGCTGAATGTGGCCAAGGAGAGTAACGGGCAGCACAAGATTTGGGTAAACTGTTATCACACTCATGTCTTTATCAAAATGGTCAGACGTGGTGAGCATCTTAGTGCTAAACTGTGAATTTCTCTAGGTCACATAAGACTCACACACACACACTGGAGCCCTAACCAGCCTTAACTATTCCTTGCAGTGTTGCCAGCCACTGTTTAGTTTTCGAAGAACATTTGTGTCTACAAAAACATGACTAAACAACAGAATATTTAGTAAGTGAATTTTTCCCTTTTAAGCTTTTTTCTTCTCTGTTTTCTTTCTGACTTCCTGATGCTATGGGACCTTTTCCAACGCACTGAAAGAAATAGTGGGGCACATCTTGAGGTCAGTTATGAAAGCACTCCAAGTTTAAGCATCCCCTATTCTCTTCCAGCTAAACAAAGTGTCACTGAGCAAAAGAACCTGTAGATTTGGTGGCTGGAAGTGGCTTATCTTGAAGTGTGAATCCTTTAAATAATAGCTTGTGATAATAACCGTTGTATCTCAACAACAGCTTCAATGCAGAGTTAAGTCTGCTGGTAGTTTAACTCATTTTTGGATGCAGATATCATTTGCTTTGACACTTTGCAGTCAGTCACTGTAATAACTAGCCCAGATGATATAGCATCTTCATCACAGAAAAAATATACATCTGAACCAAACCACGGGACTCATCCATTCCTTGCGGAACTAGCTGTGTAGAAACTGTGCAGGCAAAGTCCATCTCAAATAATGATACAAAACCATAATGTAAACATGCAAGTTCAGGAGACCATCAGCTGCTGCTCAGAAATTTCTAAAATCTAAATTATAGAATCACAGAATACCAGGTTTTAAGGGTCCTCAAGGATCATCTGGTCCCAACTTTCTTGGCAAAAGCATGGTCTAGGCAAGATCACCCAGTAACCTGTCTAGCCAAATCTTAAAAGTATCCAATATCGAGGAATCTACTACTTTCCTGGTGAGATTATTCCAATGGCTGATTGTTCTCATTGTGAAAAATTGTCCTCTTTTGTCCAATCGGAATCTCCTCAGGAGTAACTTATACCCATCACCCCTTGTCTTTTCATGTGACTCCTTGTAAAAAGGGAGTCTCCATCTTCCCTTTAAATACTGGCACATGGGGATAAGGTCTCCCCTAAGCCTTCTTTTCTCAAGGCTGAACAAACCCAATTCTCTCAGCCTTTCCTCATATGGCAGGCTTCCCAGTCCTTTGATCATCTTGGTGGCCGTTCTCTGGCCCCTCTCCAGCCTGTCCACACCTTTTTTTGTATAGCGGGGACCAAAACTGAACACAGTATTCCAGGTGTGGTCTGACAAGGTCTGAATAGAGTGGGATAATGACTTCTCTATCTCTGTTGGTGATGCCCTTGTTGATGCAACCCAGAATCCAGCTGGCTTTCTTTGTTGCAGCAGCACACTGTTCACTCATATTGAGGTTGTTGCCCACCAGGACCCCCAAGTCCCTTTCCACAGAGCTGCTACCATCAGGTAGATCAAAGCCTGTGCTGTGCTCCTGGATTATGTTTTCCCAGGTGCAAGACCTTACACTTGTCCTTGCTGAACTTCTTGTTAGCCCACTCTTCCAGCCCATCCAGGTCTTCCTGTAGGGTGGCTCTCCCTTCTGAAGTGTCCACTTCCCCACTCAGTTTGGTGTCATCAGCAAAATTCATCAGGGTAAGCCTGATCCCATCATCCATATCACTTATGAAAATGTTAAACAGCGTTGGACCCAATATCAATCCCCGAGGGACACCACTTATGACAAGTTGCCAGTTTGAAAAGCAGCTATTTACAACCACCTTCTGGCTGCAGCCTGTCAGCCAGTTCTCCACCCACTGCATAGACCACTTGTCTAGACTGTAATGCACCATTTACTTTAGGAGGAGGCTGTGGAATACTGTATCAAAAGGCTTGGAGAAATCTGGGTAAGACAACGTCCACTGCTCACCTCTCATCAACCGAGCAGGTCACTTTGTTGTAGAAGGTAATCCAGTTTGTCAATCATGATTTGCCCTTGGTGACTCTGTGCTGGCTTTTGCCCGTTACATGCTTCATTTGTCTTGGGATAGCCCCCAGGAAGTTTCATTCCATAACTTTCCCGGGGACTGAAGTAAGACTAATGGGCCTATAATTTCCTGGATCCTTCTTTGTAGATCCTCCTTGTGTCCACCTAAAGGCTAGCAGGACTGAAGAGCAACCTCTCCAAAACGCTGGAAAAAGGTGGTATTTCTCCTTCCCCTAATTTTATCAAACATTGAGCAGTCACATCATTGCCACAAGTGCAGAAGACACTTCCTAAATTTCCTGTTACTCAGGTGGACACTCTTGCTACTGCCAGTCTTTTATTCTATGCTGACTGTAATCCAAGTGTCCCATCTTGGCCGTGATTACTCACACCACCCAGCTGGAGGGCTGTGGTCCCTTGGTCATTCTGTCAGTTTTACCGGGAGGTGCTGAAAAAACAGAAACCATATCTCAGAAGTCACCTAGGAAATCAGTGATGAAATTCAAATGGGGGAGGAAGGAATTAAAGCCAAATCTCACATAGCCTGAGTGCGCTGTCTGTCCGTGAGCCCCTGGAAGGCCTTTTTACCAGCTCTTACTTTGGTTGGTATAGCCTAACTCCAGGAAAGTATTAAGGGCTGTGTTTGCTAAGTCAAATCTCTTTCTGTGGCCTGATTTAGTTTCTAATTCTCTCAGAGAAACTGGATGTGGGACACACATACCTCTTCCTCAGTTCTGACTGATAAACCTGAGCGGCTCAGTGTTCTGGCATTTTTAGAGCAGATTTAAGCTGCAAGTTCTCCCCATTGTTTACAAACGTATGCATTCACAGCAGGATGACTGAGTCATAGGTACCTGGACTTTCAAGGTCAGATTTTTGCTCATGGTTTCCACTTGTTTAGATAAGAATTATATCTTCACACAACTGCAGAATTTCGAAGTGTTGAGAATTGTGGCGGTAATGCAGTAAGCATTTTTTATTGACTAGCCCTTGGTGCTTTTCCATTTCATAAACTTTTTTTTTTTTTATATACGCAACAAATACAGGTGGTTAGCTGCTTTCTGATTAAATTTATTTCATGGGAAAAACGTTACTGAGTCCAGCATGTTTTGTCATAGATTTCTTGGGTTTGACAAAAATTGATAAGGGCAAGGCAGTTTTCCCACGTATTCCTGGACTGCCTCAGTATCCCAGCTTTTGACACGGGTCTGCCAGAAAAACAGTGCACTGAGATAAAGGCATGGTACTCGCAGTTTTCCAATTTCCAAGCCATCTTCTTGTAGCCACAGCTCCCTGTATAGCTGGTGAGCTGTCTGTATTCAGGTTAGAGACCTGGAGATCTTGATGTCCCTTCTCTCCCCTCATTACTCTGGTGTTTTTCAGACAGACTTCCATATAGATTTCTTCAAGGCCAGGATCCAGATGTTTCCGACCCCTTAGCCTAGGGCAATCCAGCTTGTCCAGGTTGGCCCAGGGTCAGGGTGCCGGAGTCCCAGCATCGATGGTATGGGTGCATTTAGCCATGCCAGAGGTCTCAGCTGCTCTACCATGGAGTCAGGCTTTAACTAGAGCCACAAACCGCATGATCTCAGGCTACTGCTTAGTGAGATCACTTTTCTTGTCAAGTTTAACTCCACAAATAGCAGAAATGGGCAACTGACAAGAATTTCAATTTCAGTGAGCAGGCACACAGCAATAGTCATTTCTGAAACAGTGTATCAGCATTTTCTGGCATGAAATTTCCTACAAATTTCTGGCTTCAAGGGAATTTAGGAAAGTCTTTTGTCTAGGTTGTTTGTTTGTCCTGTCTATTCGGCTTAGACCAGAATAAATTGTACAAATAAACACAACAGAAAATTTTGCCTCCTTCTAGCATCAGCTCCCTGAGCTTCATCTGAAGCCTAGACTCATACTGCTTCTCAAAACCATAAACAGGATTAACTGCTCAATTTGGATGCATTTTTAAGTGTATACAACACATTCTTTAGAGGCATTCTAAATGCCATGTTACTCGGAAAATGACAGTTACTGTTTTGCAGCATTTTAAACAGATTTATATTAGAAAGTTGTGTCACTTCAAATCACAAGTGACAGTGCAATTAAAACTACGGTTTTAAAATAACTTTTCCTCATATTTAAAGAAATAAAAATCCTGATCCCTCCTACTTAAAAAAAAAGATTTTCTGCACCTGTATACTTATTGTTTTAAAATAATAGAAGTTATCAATTGCACCTTCTGGAATAGTGAAAGCATTTTTCTACATATAGGTTGACTGTACTCACTTGAAAGAATATGAGGTGGTTGTAAGTTCTGAAACCAACAAATCAGATCCATATATGGAATGATATATATGGTCTGAAGGAAAAAAATGCATTTAAATGTGCTATTATTTTCTTTTCTATTAAAAATATAATTAATCTTAAAATCAAGTTACATTTACTAAAAAGAAACCAAAATTAGCAGCTTTGTTGAAAGGCATAACTTTTCATTTTCTCCGATAATCCTGTGGTAAAATAATCTATGTTTTGTTATTTTTATTTCTCAAATTGCAAGCTAGATTGTTTAAAGCAAAAGCAAAACAATAGATGGTATCTGTTCTAGTGGGAGGTGTCCCTGCCTATGGCAGGGGGGTTGGAACTCAATGATCTTCAAGGTCCTTTCCAACCTAAACCATTCTATGATTCTATGATCAGTTAATAACTGTATTTTTGTAATGGCAGAGATTAAAAACTCATTAGAAAGAAAATTTGCAATGTGGTCTACCGTGTGTCAGAAGTCCTGTTCATTTGGTGGCCAAGATGTGCAGCTCTCATCTGAAAAAAATGTGCAGTCAAATTTTCCTCCAAAAAAGCTTTTCAGTGGGAAAAGAAGAAAAAAAAAAACCACCAAAAAACCCACAACAAACTCTAACACCTAACCAAAAAATATCCAGTTCTGTCATTATAACACACATCAGAATTATGAAAAAGAAAAATGATTGCAATATCATGACTGAATACTTAATCTTTAAAAAATGTATTTTATAATAGTAGAGTCAATGAATTCCAAGATTTTTTTTCAAAAAGTTGGGACTTTGCAGCACAAGTATTAATTCAGGATGGTTTATTGGACATTCTTCCTTTCTGCATTGCAAACAGAAATCAGCTTGCAAAGTAACCAATCTTCTAAGGGTTCAGCAGACCAAATAAAAGATGGCTACCCATCCCTATGGCACAGCTAACCTAAGGGAAAGTCTTTCTGACTTGAGATTTTGTTGGAGGGATCAACAACTGTTGTAGTTAAACCTAATCCTCTTTATTCCTTTGACTTCATAACTAATCTAATACTTCTACTAAATGGAGGTTTTCTGCTGAAATTCAGACAGTTCATCAGTATTTCTGGTGTTAGAACACTGGTGGACTGGAGCAATGTTTATGACACGGACAAGTATAGACTCACTGTTTTTGCTGCTTGAACTTCTATTCAGTTTATCTACTTTTTTTTTTTAGCTTTTATCCAATAGCTTACTCAAAAATACATTGAAGCAGGGACCATCTTCTGCTCTGGCTTTAGTACTGGTCCCAAATACACTTGGGGTCATAATCAGTCTTTTATAGAAAACCTATTGCTCACATTTTTCCTACCCCTGTCCAAAGTCTGTAGAGCTTGAACACTAGGCAGTCTGATTTATTTAGCACTCTCTTGAACCTAAATGCCAGCACAATTGCAGATGAGCTTTATAGAACCATTTGCAAAGGAATTTAATGAAGAATAAGCTGAGAATGGCACAAGTTTACAATTCCATCTGGAGACAATAATAATGATAAAAAATGCAAAAATCCCTCTTCTTTATGCAGTGTAAACCCTGTAGTATTGTTTTTATTTCTAAAGGAATGCATATGTTTTACTGTTGCTGATTAGTATAGAATGACACAGTTATACTAATTTATAAGTAATTTATATATTACTTAAGGACTGAAAAGCAAAAACAGAGAGGAAATACTCTTTAGAGAATCAACACATCTTTTTTTCTCTCTTTTTTTCTCATCAGCTTATGGGGAAACATTAATGCCATAAAATAATAAGCTGAAGGGGATAGATATAAGATTCATGATAGCTCCAAAATTGGTGGGGTCTCAGACTGCATGAAAGGAAGTATAAAAACACACAAAAGAATTAGACATGGTATTTTCTGATACTTCGAGCTGTGGGGAGGTTTTGCTAAGTAGGCGCTATTCAGATGAGTTACGCTGACAGTCACTGATCAAAAGAATCAGGAACGAAACTTTTACGATGCTAAATGCCTAATGCTTGGCAGAAGTACTGGACTAGATCTACACTTAAATAAATCATGTGAGAATCTGGTGTGATCTGAGGAAGATGTGACTCCCCAGTATATTCCACCTCAGGCATTTCTGTAAACCGACAAAGCCATAGATAGTTAAAAAAAAAAAAATGATGTCACCATTCTGAAAAGCAAGCATGAGTGCTCAGTCCACTTTTATGTATCCTAAGAGGAATTCTGGAGCAGAATATGAAATCAGATCTTAAAAAAAAATCAGTTCAGACTGATCTCCAGTGTAATACCAACAAAGGTACCCTTAGCTGAAACAGTCGATCTATTTTCCTATCACTATCTCACACTGCTGCTTATTTCCCAGAATTTTACTCTTCTGATACTGCTTTGGGGATTTTTGTTCGCTTTATGTTTGAGGTACGGCAAGTACTGAGAACTGGTGCCCAAAAGTCATGCCAATTGCAATGGAAAGGATCTCAGTGTGTGTCCATTAAAAGATCTTTCAAGATTCAGGGCTAGTGGGCATAGACCAAAACACAAGTACTAATACTAGCTCCTTCCAACAGCCTCAGTTACAAACAAATCAATCCTGTAGTGTGAAAGGGCTTGCTGTGCATTATAATGAACAGTTTCTTAGCAAGTGTAAAAACATGGACAAATAAGAAATGAGTAATCGGCATTTAGCCCAAACAGAAAAGTAGTACCATGATGAAAGAGTTGGTACTAAATATCAAACCAGTGGTCACACGAAAAAAGCTGAAACATTTTGATGGGGAAAAATGTAGCTCAAAAAGAACTACATGTGTCTGTCTAGGAGATATACAGTAGCCAAAACTGAATTCCAAATATTGAATTAATATTGTCAAAGCATAATCACCCGCCAACCTAAACTGGTCAGTCTTTGTCTGTCACTGGTTTTCGCAGGCTCATTCTGAACAATAGTGTTTCAAGCAGAGTTGGCATTTGGAGAGTCAACAATGTTACCTGAAATGCAGCACAGGTATAATCCATTAAGTACCCTGCAGCCTTGACTCCCAGTTGTGTTAATTCTCTCCCTGCCAGTGCTACTAGGTTTTCTTTCAAGGGGAAACAGACTCTAGGAGAGAGGCTCTGATGCTCGGGTCCTGTCACAGCGTGCATTCAGGAAATGTTCTCAGCCCCACAGATTCGACATGTCCAGTGGATAGTGGAGAATGAACCTTAAGAAGCTGGTTTGTATCATGGTTAACGATCTTTTCAGCAGTGGGCCATCACAAGTGTGATGCAGAGCTCCCAAGACTTTTCTTTCTTTCTTAGTCAATGTAATGTTTGTTGTGTTTCAAGATTCTCCAAGTTGTATTATCCCAAGGCAGTTCAGGGAAACGTAGCCACGTTATTTCAGTGTCACTGTTCCCAGTCAGACAGCAGTATCTCTGCTAACTGTGATGAAACTCTGCCCTCATGCTGGGAGCATTTTGTTTTCCTCTGCACCAAGCTTTATCTCAGGTCATGGGCTGTAATAGCATTGCACCTTGTTGGTTTGTAGGGGAAAAAATAAAGATACTACGTGGGTGTTGTATAGCTGGGCAGCACAGCAAGGACAGTACAGGGGCCCAGTACACTTGGCAGCAGCTCCAGTTTCTCTGTAACCGTCCCAGGGAGGAGATACATGAAATGCTTTGTCAGATGGGAGTGCATATTCTTCTCTTTTCTCACTTGTCTGGCAAGTGTGAAGGACCCAGACTCATTTCTGTCCACTGCCTATGAGTACATATATGCATGGTCTGTTGCTCAGTCAGTAGACGCAATAAGCATAACTTAAACATGTTAAAATTACAAAGTATGAACCATGCTGGAAATGCAAAAGGAAGGATTGGCCCTGACAAGCCAGAAACAGAGATCAGAAAGCCACTTTCAGCAGACCTTTTCTTGGGGGTTCATTGTACACTTCTTTCCTTTCTTTAGATAGCTTAAAGCTAAAAGTAGGGTAACTTACATGTGTGGTAACAGCAAGATTTTGTCCTGCTGACTTGTGCTATGACATTGGAAATTCCAAACAGTCTAAATTTCACTGAGCTGTCACCAACGGGTTCTCTGGAGGAGGTGACCAGTCACTGCTGAAGCCCACAGCAGAGTCAATAACAGCTGACAATACACCAGCATCTGCACTCATGAGTGTGTATTTCTTTTCCCCAAGACTTAAATTCTGGGACAAAGTGAAACCTACAGCTCCTTGATGTGAAGGTGGAGAGCACATATTCATATACAGACAACACAGAACCTGACTACAGAGCCTTCCATCACTTGCTCTTCTCTTCCAGCGTCTCTTAGTGCTTTGCTTCTTCATTTCTGGCGCAGAAAACTTGTCTAGTTAGGCACAAATGAAAATCTCACAAATACTGCATACATGCCATGCAGTTTTATACAGATAGATTGCACTATATTTAATTCCAAAGCTTTTAAAACTGACTGCTATTCATTAGTGACTACAGATTGGTACGCGTCCCAGCTTGAACTGCTGAAAACCACCTGCTGGGTACCGGATTTTTTGCCGACCATCAGCATACAACTACCATTTGTCTTCTTATGCAGTGCATTCTCCTATAATCAATTTACGGGTGAAATACTGTATATACATATCCAAATTAATTCTTCCTCAAGATTGGTCTTCAGATTTCACCATATGATTGCCAAAAGCTGTTCTGCTCACTATCGTTTTCTACTTGCTAATTAATTAGAGAAAGTCACAAGAAATACCAGCTAAGTATTTTTGGGGGGCTTAATGAATGAGTCTATTAATTTAAGAAGATTTAGCAATTATGCATTCTCTAATATTGATTTCCACTAAATCCTATCTGGAAATTAAGGAGATTGATAATAAAACCTTTTATTCAGTTCCACTACAATAGATCTAATGAATAAATTGGCTGCATGCACATCCTTAGAATGAGATTCATTTAGTAATAAATGGTGCAACACAAAGGAGCACATTATAATGGAAATTAAGGAGGGGGGAAAAGCAGGTGTAGGCTGAACTCAGTAATATGCTAATCAAACACAATGCAGAAAGGAAGTCTTATGTGGCGTAGATTTGTTTCCCTGGCTTCATAGAATTTCCTTTTCAAATTTCTTTTATTACATTTGTGTAGCCAGCTCCTGTTTGTTGGGTTCCTCAGCCTGTTGTTTCAGGATGAAAGGAATCTCATGTACACAGCAGCACACTGTGAGCTGAATCCTGCTTGGTTAAAAAAAATCACGGAATTAATTTTGAGAAAAGACTCTAGCTGCTGACAACAATTTTTTCTACTCCAGATTGTTTATTCCTCTTTCAGAGCCCCAAAAGAGGGGAATGATTCCCAAATATGCAGAATATGCATCATAGTCCCAGGAGAAAGGAGGGAATATATGAAAAAAAAATTGAAAGCAGGAAAGCTCAAATGTTCAGCCTCCTTCATCTTCCAGAATGAAAGCCATAATCTGTTCATGGAAGGCTCATACCTGTGAGAATTTGACTTCAAGTGGGGCAATCCAGTCCATTCAGGTCTTTGGGGAGTGGTCAGCACCAACTATCTCCCATAGCACCATTGTAAATCATTCTTTTCATTGCTCTGTAAACCATATTTCACCTCACACATCTGAGCAATCTTTGAGGATGGAGGTGAAACACTACATCAGCTTAGCATTTCCTCTCCTCGGGTGCAGAAAACAGTTTAGTTCATTCTTGAGTTGCTTCTAAGTGTTCAGTCAGATCTTTTTCCTTTGAATTTCTCCTTCTTTTTGACTCCCAGCTCTTGAGTGCCTGCTACCTCCTGACTGCACACAGGAAGTGCAATTCAAATATCCAGTAGAAAAGATACTAAGGACCTGATTTTAAAACCCATATAAGTTAATCCATTTAAGACTCCCACTGATTTTAATAAACTTTTGATCAAGCGATGTGATTATTCAAATTAGCTTCTTAAATGTACTGTGTAATGCATCCTAATTTGCTTTATTGTGTTACAATTCCTCTCTTCTTGTACAAGGGGAAAAATACATGTAAGTGAGATTCTAGCCTTTTTAGACTTAGATATCCAGAGAAAAAACATTGTCAACATCAGAATCGGACATCAAACACCAGAAGTCCAGAACAATCACAGAATCACGGAATCACGGAATTTTCAGAGTTGGAAGGGACATCTAGAGATCATCTAGTCCAACTCCCCTGCTAAAGCAGGATTGCCTAGAGCACATTACTCAGGACTGCATCCAGGCGGGTTTTGAAAATCTCCAGAGAAGGGGACTCCACAGCCTCCCTGGGCAGCCTGTTCCAGTGCTCTGTCACCCTAACTGTAAAGCAGTTTTTCTGTGTATTTGAACAGAACTTCCTGTGTTCCAACTTGTGCCCAATGCCCCTCATCCTGTCAATGGGAACCACCGAGAAGAGTCTGGCTCCATCCTCCTTCAACCCACCCTTTAGATATTTGTACGCAGTAATAAGGTCTCCCCTCAGCCTTCTCTTCTCCAGGCTAAAGAGTCCCAGCTCTCTCAGCCTTTCCTCATAAGGGAGATGCTCCAATCCCTCAATCATCTTAGTGGCCCTACGCTGGACTCTCTCCAGCAGTTCCCTGTCCCTCTTGAACTGGGGAGCCCAAAACTGGACACAATATTCTTCCCTATACAGCCCAGGATTCCACTGGCCTTTTGGCGACCAGGGCACATTGCTGGCTCATTGACAATTTACTATCTACCAGGACCCCCAGATCCTTCTCCTCAGAACTACTTCCCAGCAGGTCCACCTCTAACCTATACTGGTGCCCAGCATTCTTCCTCTGCAGGTGCAGGACCTTGCACTTGCTCTTGTTGAACCTCATTAGGTTCTTTGCCCAGCTCTCCAGCCTGTCCAGGTCATGCTACAATGAAGTATTGATCCCTAAATCGTTCATTTCCATTATTGTTTTTACTTATTATTACATTATTATTAATAGAACATGCCATAAGAAACTATCTTGACAGTAATTCATTTAATGATAATAATAAATATTCCAGTAATACTAATTACATAAGGACCATGTCACAACAGCTCATTATGGCTTGACGGTGCATATACAAGGGCCACTAAATGTTGATGTTTTGGTCTTCAGCAGTCACTTTGTAAAGTAAGGAAATATTACTGCCATTGTAAAAATAGCAGAAAGAGAGTAGGTTGTTTTCTGGAGCACAGAGAATATCTGTGATAGAGCCAAGATGAGAACTCAGAGAATTTTATAAACTATTCCTAGGCTTTCACCATATAGCCACCTAACTGTCTCTCTCATCATTTGATAGGCTTTAACTACAATCTACACACAAGTAAACAGATAACCTGCATCCTTAAATAAAATCTGAATTATGTACATTAGCATGAGATCTTAAAGCAGCAAATGATGTATGAGATGTGGAGACTACAAAGACTATCCCTTCTCTAGAAATCACTCTTCTTGCCCCTTTTTTTACATCTTTGCTCCTTTCAGCCCCGTTACCATAGAAGTAGAGGCATGGACAGAGATCCAAGGACAAGAGGAGTGGGGAAAGAAGCAGTACAGAGGAAATGGAAACTGCTAAATGTGAGAAAGCAAAGGGGTGGTGAAAAGGAGGCCAAAAAAAGATGAAGGGCTGGGGTTCCTGTCCCAGGACATGGAGAAGACAGAGAGTCCATAAAATCAAGCTTTGAACAACAGTGTTACATTCACACACATAGACACACACACACACACGTTATCCTCAGCCTCCCCCTCCCATAACTGCAGCTCTCTCAGGGTGTGAGGAGGAGGGATAGTTCTCTCTCTTACAGTGGTTACAGTTATTTTAAAAGGCCTCTCCAGTACATTTACCCTTGCATTTGCATAGACGTATACCATGTACTGCTGCTCAGTCTTACATTTTCTACAGGTAAGACATGAATATACAGTAATTTTGGGGATAGCTATTTTGGTGTGATGAAGTCAGCATAATAAAGCTGAAAGTGAGAGAAAACTGCCAGACTTGCATCTCTGATACACCTGAAAGTAGTAATCTCAGAATAGACATTTAAGTGTTCTGCGAAGTAGCTCAACAGCTAATCTCTGCTCCCTCTGCTCCTCATGTACCCGATCCAAGGGAAAATGCATATGCAGTTCTTGGAGCAGGGAACGAATCCGGCTTGCCTTCGGTGCCAGGGAATGCTCCATTAACGAGCTGCAGAATTAGGGTCCCTCATTCTACTTCTCAGGCTCCATAAATTCTGTGTCGCTTTCTGTGCAGAACTTGGCTTCAAGGGGGAGAAGGAAAGGTGGAGACTGGCTTCACTACAGGTTACAGAAAACCCTTGCAGTTAAGGCGCTCTGCTCCTCAAACTGAGAATACTTATCCCCCAATTTCTTGCTTAGGCTTTTGCTTATCGGGGCATGCATAATCCAATTCACGGTCCATTAGCCGGATCTGGCCCATGGCACTCTTGTGCCCAGATTTTTCATTGACAGATCTGAAGTGTAGCTGCTCAGCTAGTGAATTCTTCCTACACGGCTGGATAATCTGTCTCCCTTAGTGAAGAAGCTCTGCGCTCACTCAGAGACAGACCTACTGCCATGCCGTATCCAAGTCAGAGGAAAGAGACACCAGCAGACATATGCCTTCTCGTGGGTACCCCCACACAACCCTTAACTGCCACTCCCTTGGGCTCCAAGCTAACAGTGCAAAAAGCTGTTCTTCCACAACCCCTCTTCAGATGAGGGCTCTGTGCTGTGAATCCTGAGTAGGAGGAGGTGTTCAGGCTAGTTGTGTGTGCAGAGTGGGAGACTGAATCTCTGCTGAAGCACTTTGGCTCTGTGTACAGACAGCGGCGAGAGCTGGCACCTCTGAAACGAATTTCCTGGGAGGATTTGACACAGCACTTTGGTGTCGATGCAGCAGTGAGTCCTGCCTTGGCCTGTCACAGATCACTAAAACAGATTACAGCTGTGGAAAAGACAATTCATTTAGGAATTGAGGAACTCTGGTTTATCATGAATAACTTAACAACTAATAAATAAGTAATCTTAAACAAGGTCTGATCAGAGGAAGGAGCATTTAACTTAGTTTCTTGGAAAGAACCTACCCAGAAATCAGGCGCTTTACACAGCCAAATGTGCAGCAGTTCAGTTACAAAGGTGGTATTGTAACAGGTTTAATAATGAACATTAATCATCTTGAACCCAGACCCATTATTTTTCTCTCTTATCCCAGAATGCCTGCTCTCCAAAAGTACTTATTTAAAAACAGGTTAGCAGAATATGCTGTTAAAATCCTTAATGTCAATAGGATTTCAATATCTCATGGAAAATTATTACAAAAGCAATTTAAAATGAATCCCTTGACAACACTTTTGCAAACACTAAATTAGGAGTGATGAGGATGTCTGGCTGATAACATCCTGTTTCAGCAGCAATGCTGGACTGGAAGACAGCACTAGCTTATGCCGTGCAGGAGGTCTTCTTTGTCTCCGAGCTGTGTGACTGTGTAGAAATATTGGATCAGCAGACAGGGCAGTGGTGAGAACTAACATTCCATTTTAGAAAGATTTTTACCTTTTCTTTCCACCGACATGGCAGAGTAGAAATATGCTTTTTAGAAGCAATAGCATTGATCTAAACATCAACCGTGGTCACCTTTAAGTTAATTTTTGGTAGGATCTTCCACTGCTGAAGAAAGACTGCTGTCTTGTATTGGTTCATACACAAAAACTGTATTTTTTCCTTAATTTTACTAAAGATCCAGAAAGACATGTATAGTCCTTCCTTCGCCAAGACTGCCAGTTACCTTTGGCTAAGGCAGTCTCCCTGGAAAATGTAGGTTTTAATCATCTTAGGTGAAGGAGGGCAATGCATCTGGGACTCTCAGTTGACACCTGGCTACGCACAACCTTCCGAAGTATATGAGCCATTGGAGTGTTGTAAAGAAAGGGAAGCAACAGCAGGAAAAAGTCACTGCCAACTCATTTTTTTGTGGAATCCACTGCAGTGGGTATATGATTAATGTTTCAAAGTATGCAACTAGGATTGAATCTCTCTGGAGAACGCGCAGAAGAATTCATTGGGTTTTTTAATTCTGAGTGGGCTCAGCTATGAACCAAGCTGTGTCAGAGCTGCCTGCTCCTAACTATGTTCTTTTTCGGCACACTTTCTGTGCATTTGGTGCTTCATCACAGCTCTGTGAGTTGCATTCAGTATTTGAATATCCCAGAGAGTGTATCCAACCTACATGTGATTGATTGTGAGAATGATTTCTAATACTGCTAACGCACAGTCTGGGGCAAGTTGCCTCAGTAGTTAGCCTTCAATTTAGGTATTAGCAAAATAAGATAATAATATGCAATTAACTATCCCACAAGCATATTATATGGCTTACTTGGTTAATGTTTATAAGGCACACTTTGGAGATGAAAATGCTACATGCACTAAGTATTGTGCAGCATGGAAAAATGTCTGACTATTTAATTCAGATGGAATGCATGTAACACAATGAAACCATGAGTGTTGGCCAGCTTGCAAGAGCCCCTTTGCCATCTTTCATTTGATATGCAAACACTAGATTAAGTTTCTTTAACTTTGGCCAAACCAGGACTCTCAGGAATCACACCACATCTCTCCCACAGCTGTAAAATGTTCTTCTTCTTGCACAAGAACATCAGGTGGGTGTTGGTAGTAAGATGCCAATACATGGAAATATTTTAGGTGTACTCTGGGAGTAAGAGTCTGTTCAGTTTGTTAACTGCAGAAAACTGAGAAAGAAAAATGATGTATGGTACAGACTTGCAGGTAAAACCCTTGAGATGGTCATGGAGATCTTTATTTTGCCATCCATAATAATAAAAAGAACCTAAACCATAAGGTCCTCCACAGCAGAAGCAGCATGCTTATCCTAGCCAATAAGCAGAGTTGAACTCCTGATGCATGCCATTAATCACACTGTATTATTGGTGACATAAATGCAAAAAGAGAGAGAGATATTTTACAAACATACCATTTACAAATTTAGCTTGCTTATATCCCTTGCTAGCTTTTTTTTTCCTTTTTTTTTGGGGGGGGGGGNTCCCTGATTTATGCTCTGGTCTGACAATATCAAATTTTAGCTGTACATGAATCCTTAACATTGCTGAGCTTTGCGAATGTGCATTCTTTTGTACTCATTGGCCCTTAAGCTCTGTTCTGATAATGAAAGAAGCAGAACACCATAGCATGAATGCAGATAGCAACCTGTCAGCAGCCCTGTATTATGCATTGACATAACCTATCAGAGTTTACGTGGGGGTTAGAACATGGGATAGGATAAAAGGGAGAGAAAGAACAAAGAGAAGCCTGAAGGTGATAATAAAAAATGCATGTATGACCCACTGCCTCCCTTGTTTTTTATCTGGTAAAAAGTACACATTGACTTAATTAAGATAAAATCCTATTCTTTAGCATTTGGAGTCTTGACCTGCTTTTTTTTTTTTTTAAATGCACCATGAATATTAAATAGTAGATGACTTCACCTCCCTACAGTAATAGCGAAGCCATTTGTTTTGAACTCTTGATCCTATTTGTTTGCTTTTTATTTCATGTGTGTGTTTTCTCTGTTGACATTATTCATGATGCTGTGAGATCTAATAGAGAGCTGGGATTCGCCCTGAGTGGTGGTGTCTGATGTCCATTTGGAACAAATTCAAACAACCCAAGCAGTCCAGGGAAAATTCTGGCTTCCCTTGTGATCACCACCTGCCAGGAAGCCAAGCCCAGCTGTGACAGCGCATCACAGTCTGGCAGATCTCCATCACAGGAAAAGTATGATTTTTCTCAGATTTAGTTAACTCCTTAAAGATTCTGGCAATGCTAGGAAGATGATATGTTGATTGGAGCAGAGAAGGTCCAGTATGATCAATGTCCAAGACCAGTGACACCGCTGACACTGTATTTCAAATTGCCTTTTGAAAAATCAGGTGGTTCAGTCACAGAATCACAGAATCACAGGATGGTCAGGGTTGGAAGGGACCTCTAGAGATCATCTAGTCCAACCCCCCTGCCAGAGCACGGCCACCTACAGCAGATTGCACAGGACAGCGTCCAGGCGGGTTTTGAATGTCTCCAGAGTGGGACTCTCCACCACCTCTCTGGGCAGCCTGTGCCAGTGCTCTGCCACCCTCAAAGTAAAGAAGTTCCTCCTCATGTTAAGATGGAACTTCCTATGTTCAAGTTTGTGCCCATTACCTCTTATTCTATCAACTGAACAGAGTTACTTGGTTTGAAATATGGGGATGAAAAAGTCAAATTTTCACTAGACTTTGCAAAAGACAGAATTCAAATACCATCCGTAGCACCGCTTTCAGCCTTGATTCAGCAGACTTTTAGGTACTTATTTAACTTAATGTCTGCACTTCAGTGCAAGTGCTTTGCTGGACCAAAGCCCTAGTGAGCATATACCGACTCTTAGAAGTTACCTGAAGGAATCGATCTTTTTTGACACTGAGGCAGGTTTTAAATCATGGCTTAACTCCCCCCCCACCCCCCGCATGAGGTGTACATTTGTACAGTCGTTTATTTCCTGGCTACAATAACTACGGATCAGAGAGCTAAAATGTTCAATGGCTTAAAGTGCTAGCTTAATTTCTACTGGATTCTTGCAGCAACAGTGGACAATGAGAGTGCCAGGCTCTCCCTGATCCCTGATTAATGCTTGCCCACATAATTGTATTGGCTGCAAGCTTGGCACAGTTGGGAGACAAAAGACAATGAGAGTTAGAACTAAATGCAGGTACTGTAGGTCAGGGCTGATGTCTTCACATGGCACTTGCTTACCTTTTCTTCCCCAGGATCACTAGGGATTTCTTACCTGCATAATCCATGTTTTCTGTCTTGCTCATGGGCACTAACAGACAAAAACTTCCTTCAGCCATAGCTTTACTGTGAATACTTAGATGACAGCTATTGTAGCTGAGTTAAGCTTGTCAGCTACTACAGTTGTCTTTATATTGACATTTGCTTTAATGGTTACTTATGCTTTGAAGTCTGAAAAAATTAAGCCAATCACCTCAGTTATTTAGTTTGTGTCTGAAAACACACTGTTCCTGCCTTCTGCTCCTACCGACTCAGTGAGAAAAAGGCAAGTATTTGAATTTGCTTGAAATCTTATCAAAGAAACCTTAATTTAAATGCAACAACCTCGTGTTTCAATATTACATATGTATGGCTGACTCCTAGGTGTCTTGTAAGTTTCTGCAATTGGAAAAACAAATGTTTGACTACTATCTGTGTAATTGGCTTTTTCTTACACCTCTCATACCGTGAAGTGGAAAGGGTTAGTCAGTCTTTTATCCAGATGTGACATAATCAGTGCCTTACAGAGACAACCTTCCACGTGGACATCACCACCTCTTGAGATGCAGCTAATTAGCTTCTAAAAAGAAGCTATTATAGTCTGCTGGATATGTACAAAGCAGCTTCAGAAACTACATAATAAATTCCCAGTAGACTCCTATTTGTTGCAGTAAATGATATATATTTCTCCTCTGCTTAAAATCGTGTGCAATGTTTACACCAGCATTCCGAACATTTTATTTTCTCTTGAGGATGTGATAACTGTGTTGATGCTCTTGATTTAAAATAAGCAAAGAAATTTTACTAGTCCAGTATGGACATGCAGGTTTAGATCTCTAGCTGGAACTTCACAATTGCTTTACTCCAACATAAATGAGAGTTGCCCTTTACATGGATGAGCTTCCTCTTTCCCCGAATCTGAGCCACATATTCCTGCCATGCATTTGCATCCACGCTGCATGCTAGGCTCGACCAAGAAAATAATCAGGCTGAAAACCAACCTGGGGAATGGAGGGAGGCTGTGAGGCACAAATAGGGTGTTTATTTTCATACGGATTAGTTCCCTGAACTGGGTCACTCCTTTCTTTAGTCAAACAGAAGTGAATGGCTGGAGATGGGACAGAGGGTAGGATTGGTTGTCTCTGTCCATTTAAGTTGTCTTAAAGTGATTATAAAATTGCTATCTTAACTAGATATTAAAAAGGACCTTTTTCTGTAGCTTATGATTTTCTTAGATACAAATCCAGCAAGGTATTTAAGTAAGCACCTAACTTTAAGTCTCATGCTGAAGTTCATTGCTAAAGCGAGTTCCTAGTGTTTTTGTTTCTTGGCTGACTTTCTGAAGAGCTTGATCAGAGTCAGGGGAGCTATTCTTCTTTGTAACAGTTTCACTGAAAATTATTTAGCCATTTTAAAGAAAATATTCATTGTTGCTAGGAAATATTGTTTGTGACCTTTTTATTAAGCAGCTACAGCACCTCAGGGAAGAAAAGAGAAGCATAAGCTTGGCAAGGAGTAAAACTCCAGGTCAGATTTGTGTTTTTATTAGCCCCGAAAGAATTGGATGTGATTTAACCGAGTTATACAATATATAAAGCACTTTGTACATGGGCCGTGGAGTACATTAGACGATAAAATTGGCTTCTTCTGCTGTTCCATTAGTGATGGCACCAGTGGATATACAAACTGAGACTGATATGTCTTGATGCACAAGGAAGAAGAAGGCACATTAAGGAGGATGGGGGTCTCAGAAGTGCTTTCCTAGCACAATGTAAACTAGGATGAAGTTGTAATTCCCTTCTTTATCCTCAGTGAGAATACATGTGAGAGCTTAACATGTTGTTGTAAGGAAGATATGCAGCTTCCCAAAGGACACTTGAGAGATCTTCAGAATCAGCATTTAACAAGACGCCTCGCTTTCTGTACGCAATAGATGAAGATTGCAAAGATGAACACCATGGGAGGTGGATAAACTAGACTGGGTCATGCCGGATTGATTGCACATATTTAATGATCAATAGTGCAGGGCTGTTATCCAGCCAGCAGATGAAACAGGACACGTTGGTTCATCCATAAAGATTTTCTAAAGCATTCCTTTGAAACCAACTGAGCAAGCAGCAGCATGGCAGAAATGGAAACCCAACATGTCAGGTATGGCACTGCTAAGTTTGCCTGTCTAACCTTAGCAGTAGCCACTTGTACATACTTGCTGCAAGGAGGCCTTTGTTACATACAAACACATACGTTTTTCTCTCAAAAAAGAGACATGCTATGCATAAATCCCCAAAAGCTCTGCTCTATATCTTCCTCCTTCAACTCTCCCAGATTTTATGCCATTGTTAGTGCTCTGCTCTCGTCTTGATAAATCCTCTGCTTCTGTCTTGATCTTCAAAAAGATCTTCTTCCTTTTCCTTTCTTTTTTACTAAGAAATTTGTCCAAGTTTATATTTGCCTCCTCTATTAACAGATATTATCCTATTTAGTCCACAGGCACTAAATTTTGCCCCGTCTCCCTTCCACAAGATAACTGTTCTCTCAAACCTACAAGCACAACTGCTCCTTAACCTAGTTCTGTCAGAATGATTTGATTTGTAAAACCCTCACAGAGAAGTATTTTAGTAGGTTTTAAAAACCAAATTCTTTTGACAGAATCAGGCTGGGGACAGCTACGTGTGTAGTTATACCAGCAAATCTGAGTGGGGTGGTAACCTTCAGGGAAGCAGAAGGGAAAAGAGAGTGGCTGGTGATGAGCCACCTACTTTATCTCTATGCTTATATTATCCGCATATCTATCAACAGCCCTATCAACATCTGACCACATCCTAGCTATTCTGATTTTCATACATTTGTCCAAAATGCCCGTCATTGCTGACAGACCTGCAACATAGAGCCACAATGCTATCATGACATTACACTCTCTGTCTATAACTGCATTCTCACCTCTTCAGCTGCTTTTCCTTATTCCCTTCTTCTCCTTATTTCATTGCTGATTTCATTGTTTTTTCATACTTTCCAGTTCTTCTCTTCAAAATGTGCTGTCTTCATTTGCATCTCTCCTTAAGTCCCTTTCTCAAAGCAGTTTCTCCTCTTCCTTCTCCCTTGTTTTATTTAAGCTGTGAAGTCTTTAGGTCAATGAACATCACCAAAGTATGCATAATGTTGATTGTGTGCTGGTCTGCCATGTTATAATATCAGCAATAGTCAACAGAGTTCCAGCTTGAGCACAAGACAATACGTAATACTGCAGAAAGTAAGCTGAAACGAAATAATTAAAAAAAAGTTTAAAGGAAGAAAGCCTGCAGCACTGAGCAATTTAGAAAGTGCAGAACACCCACGGTCACTGACCCATGGAAAGGGCAAGGGCCTTTTCAACGACTTCTTTGCCTCAGTCTTCGCTGGGAAGGGCTCTAATCACACTGCCCAAGTTGCAGAAAGCAAAGCCAGGGACTGAAAGACTGAGGTACTGCCCACTGTAGGAGAAGACCAGATTCGAGACCATCTAAACCTGAAGGTGCACAAATTAATGGGACCTGATGAGATACATCCACGGGTCCTGAGAGAACAGGTGGATGAAGTTGCTAAGCCAATATCTCCACCGTATTTGAGAAGTCACATCAGTCAGGTGAAGTTCCCACTGACTGGAAAATGGGGAACATAAACCCCATTTTTTGAAAATGGAAAAAAGGAAGACCTAGGGAACTACAAGCCAGTCAGTCTCACCTCTGTACCTGGCAAGATCATGGATTAGATCCTCCTGGAAACTCTGCTAAGGCACATGGAAAATAAGGAGGTGATCGATGACAGTCGACATGGCTTCACCAAGGGCAAGTCATGCTTGAAAAATTTGGTGATCTTCTACAACAGGGTGACAGGATAAGGGAATAAGGGAAGAGCAACTGACAGCATCTACCTGGACTTGTGTAAAGCATTTGACGCTGTCCCACCTGACATCCTTGTCTCTAAATTGGAGAGACATGGATTTGATGGATGGACCACTTGGTGGATACAGAATTGTTTGGATGGTCACACCCAAAGAGTTGCGGTCAGCAGCTTGATGTCCAAGTGGAGACCAGTGATGAATGGTGTTCCTCAGGGGTCGGTACCAGGACCAGTACTATTTAACATCTTTGTTGGTGACATGGGCAGTGGGATTGCACTCTCAGCAAGTTTGCCAATGACACCAAGCTGTGTGGAGCGGTCGACATGCTGGAAGGAAGGGATGTCGTCCAGAGGGACCTGGTGTTGCGCTGAAGGGCAGAGTAATTTGGCAGAAAATAAACCCCCTTGCATTCCAGCCTGTCAGAGGGGCTTGGGATGGCTAGGCTTAGATTCTGAGTGATGCCAAATTCAGCGTTAGAAGTCCAGTTGAGTTCAATACATATATCAAACTATCACGATTATGGATGCACTAACACCACCATACGCAATTTGATCTAGTGATGTTCCACGGACTAGCATGGCCACACTTCAGGAGATTGGTCTCATTCACTATGAACTCTCACGGCTAGATTAATGAAAAGTGTAGTTTATTGAAGCAACAGATGCACAAGTTCTTTTGGATTGCCAGTGATAAAGTTACCATCTGCAAAGCACATGCAAATACTAAGGATGTTTGTAATACAGCCTGGCTACAAACTTGTTAAGTTATAAAGCAGCTCTCTAGAGATTTCTAAGTTTCCTGGGGAAGCACTTGGTATAGCCAAGTATTTGAATCTTACCCACAAGCGTCCTTAGGCAGGGGAAGAGAGGCTCAGCCCGTCAACGGATCCCAGAAGTTAGGGGTGGTCAGCGATGCTATTTCTCTGACCGTGATGGTATCTTCCCTGACATCTTCCCTCTCTTAAGCTATTTTTATGCTATTTTTTACCTTTCAGGTGGAACTTGAGGGACTCTAGTCATACATACTTTTGTTATGATTGGTGTAAAATTGTCTCACTTCGCTTTTAAAGGTATAAACTACAAAAAAATCAGAGCACAGGCTCCATGGGGAGTGGTCACACCTTGGAGGTGGGTGACTTTTGGGATGGAGGTGTGTTTTGGTATTATAATTAGATTATAATAAGCAAAATTCATCCAAAGGATAGTATTTTGTCAAAAAATGACAGATCGTTGGGTCAGGGTAGCAATTAGGCAGCTTATCAGTTCCATAAGACCTTCAAGGGTTCCATAAGACATTCGAGTTCCCATTTTATCACAGAGTTTGGCCGTGGTGTCTCCACTCCACTCCATCCCCCATGCCATTTCTTTTAGAGTTAGCACACCAGACTCCCCTGATGTCACCAAGATCTAAGGTTGCCTAGGGAACCTCTATGAAATGTATCCCTTGCACACCAGCTGCACTCTGCCCTGAAAGCTTTGTCGATGCTCTACCTTTCTTTAAAATGTGAATATAAATTTAATTTCTAAGTCACCTCCAGCAATTATTCCACACCTGGACAGACTTGAGAGGTGGGCCTGTGCAAACCTTACAAAGTTCAACAAGACCAAGTGCAAAGTCCTGCACATGGGTCAGGGCAATCCCAAGCACAAATACAGACCGGGCAGAGAATGGATTGAGAACAGCCCTGCCAAGAAGGACTTGGGGGTGTTGGTTGATGAGAAGCTCAATATGACCCAGAAACGTGCACTTGCAACCCAGAAAGCTAACCGTATCCTGGGCTGCATCAAAAGAAGCATGGACAGCGGGTCAAGAGAGGTGATTCTGCCCCTCTACTCGCTCTTGTAAGACCCCACCTGGAGTACTGTGTCCAACTCTCGAATCCTTAGCGCAGGAAAGACATGGACTTGTTAGAACAGGTCCAGAGGAGGGCCACAAAAATGATCAGAGGGCTGGAGCATATCTCCTATGCGTACAGGTTGAGACAGTTGGCGTTATTCAGCCTGGAGAAGAGAAGGCTCTGGGGAGATCTTAGAGCAGCTTGCCAGTACCTAAAGGAGGCCTACAAGAAAGCTGGAGAGGGACTTGTTTACAAGGGCTTGTAGTGATAAGATGAGGGGTAATGGCTTTAAACTGGAAGAGGGTAGATTTAGATTAGA